>PVIA01004733.1:0-130748 GCA_004024845.1 Tonatia bakeri
GCGCGGAGCACTGCCAAAGCCTGGTGTTAAATGAAAAGGGCAGTGTGGGGCTCCGAGATGAACTGTCGCTGTATTTATTAAACACCTCGCACGCGTTTCGTGTTGTGCTAGGGAAGACGGAAGGAAGCCTCCCTCTGTGTGCGAGATCCAGCGCTTGTTCCCTCGAGCACAGGACCCTGTGGTCGCAGGACATTTCCATAAGCACGCCCCCAGGCAAGCCCCTCAGGTTAAATATCACATCCGTTTCACAGGCGGGGAAGCCGAGGCCCAGCAGACCGAAGTAGCGCATCTGAGCTTCCATAACACTGACTCCCCACGGGTGAACCTTTGGGGCACATTAAGGAGGCTGTGCATGACCCACTGCGAACTGTTAGAGCATCTCAGAGAAGCACCCTGGGGTGCATTTTCCAAATTTCCTCTCTCAGGCTCCCATCCTCTGGTCCCCAAACAGGTCTTGTCACGGTTTTGCTTCTCCCAGATCCTCATCCCTGTGTTAATGGCCTTTATTCCCCACTAGTGGCTCAGAGTGGATGTGTCACTGAACGTGCCGATTTTACAGAGCTCACAGGAACCTACAGTTGTCCTTGCAGCTCCATGAAGAAAAGAGAAACTGGTTTCCTCTTGCGTTGCTCCTATTGCATTAAAAAATAAGTGCAGTAATTTTTGTGTGTGCATTTGGGATTTTATTTTCTGGGTGAAGTCTGTGGCAGTTCTCATGAATAAAAATGCTTTGGCTGCTGTGGCGGAGTTTGGAAACTAGCTTATCTTGATCAAGCTTGTCTCTTATAGTTTCTTTTTTTAAAAAAATGTCTTTTTGAGATGAGCTGGCGGCAATTGCAGTCTATTTCCTGTCAGTCTGGCAGAAGGCAAGTAGGACACGTGTCTTCCCTTCTTATCTCGGGAGCAGGTGTGTGTTTGCAGAGAGAGATCACATCTCCTCTAGTTTTTCTCGGGGATGTTTGGCCAATTGGAGACAGAGGCTGGGGTCCCTCTCCTCTCGTTTCCCATCTTCCACCACAAAAGCCATCCTTAACACACATCCACCTGCTTTCTATGTCTTTACTCCTTTCTTTCATCCTTATTTCCCTCCAAAAGGCTCAATAGCCTCAAACCCGTGTCTGTAAACATTTACCATCTGATTGAAGCCTGGATTCAGAGAGTAACCTGTACAGGTTTGCAGTGCCAGTATAGAAACTAATTTCTCCTTCTTAGGAAAGGTGTGTGTGTGTGTGTGTGTGTGTGTGGAGGGTGGCAACCTACGTTAGTTGAGCACTTACTATATCCCAGTGACATGCATTTGCTCTTGCCATAAAACTCTGTGTTCTCTGAGTTCATCTTTACAGGCTTGGGGAGAAAATGACTTGTCTAAGTCACTTTACCAAGTACGTGGTAGACTGAGGTGTAGCTAGGCTCACCTGACCACAGAGAACATTCCTCTGCAGCCCGATGCCTCACGGTGCTTCCGAGGTCCTCTGCTGGGTTAAATGCAGTTCTCACTCTTTTGACTAAAGGCCTCCATTGTGCCCTAATCCTTTCCCCCCTAATTTGAAAAAGCATTAATACACGCTGTATGGAACCTTTCCAGCATGGGAGAAGACGGTCGGTATTCTGTTCCCACTTGTCAAGTGTAAACAAAGCGTGATTTATCCACACCCAGAGCTGTCACACCTGGGTGTGTGGGTGCCAAGCACCCTTGCGAAGGCTCCACAGAAGCCACATGTTGTTGCTGAGCTCAGGCACCTGCATGCTGGTCAGCAGCCAGGCTAACAATCACAAGAGTACCAGCGGACATTCACTGGACATGTGTGCCCAGGCATTGGTAAATGCTGTCTGTGAATTAACTCATAGATTCTGGCCACATCCCTGTTTGGCAAATGAGGAAACGGAGGCACAGAGAAGTTAAGTTAGCACGTCACTGGTTAACTCATGGTTGTTTTATGCTTATTTACCTGCCTCTTCCTCTAGAATGTAAGCTCCATTCATTCAGGGTGTAGGGTAGGGCAGGGTGTAGGTTGACTTGTTCACCGTGGCAGGAAGATGCCGGGCACCTCGCAGGGGCTCCACAAACAGTGGGTAAGGGATGAAGTCGTGCGGACCAGAGACAGGAGAGAAGCCACTCAGGCTGAGTTGGAATGTTCTCCCGAGCTTCCATGTGTTTGTCCCCTGGCTCAACTGGCCTATAGTCTGGAGGCATCTGGAGGAGGCAGGACAGGTGCCTCCCCGCAGCTGCCTCTATCTGGAACAGCTGTGACGTTCCAGGCACCGCCCACAGCCAGGTACAGTGCCTGGGACTCGGTAGGCACAGACTGTCTGCAGGAACGAACAAATAAGAAACTGCAGTGACAGGAAACTGCATGTGGAAACTTACCAGAAAGAGTCAGGGCTGGAGAGACGGAGACCAGTGGCTGCCCCATAGAGGAACGGGGTTCCTTACCACCCCTGGTGCCAGCTCTCCAAGGACAGGTGTCCAGATAGGCATGCCATCAATTGTGGCTGACTTCATGCACACTACTGTACACGGCAGAAAGGAGAGTCACAACTGAGGCAAGGAAGATGAGGCTGTAGAGGAAGAAAGCTGTCCCCCTTTGCAAAAGCAAGGAATGAACAAACAAAAAAACCCCAAAGCAAAAAAACCTTTTTCTTAGCAGACTTGCCTGGCTTGTCTCTCCCCACCCTGACCTCCTTGCCAACCATCTCTGTCCCTCCACCCCCTTTATCAAACCTGAGTCAAGCTGTCACATTTTTCTGATACACATTTTCCTGACAGGCGTTTCCATCTTTTTTCCACAGTCATTTTGGATCCCGTGTATTTTCTTACCTGTCAGCTGGTTCCGACTGATTAGCAAACACTCAAAAACAAACAGTAAAAATTCTCCAAACAACACAAGACGAGCTTTCTTAAAGCCTATATTGACATTTATATTTGCAAACTGTTTTAAACAGCAACACAGGACGTGTTCAGGTTATTTGTGTAGTTGGTGGGGGGCTCCCTTCCTCATCGCAGGGGCGAATGCCTTATGGGAGGGTTCTCCGGGGGATTAGTGGAAGACTCGTCTAGACAGGTAAGTCCCATTTCGATCCTTTACCCAGCTTATTCTCATAGGAATAAAATTTCACTTGTGGGGGAATTTGGGGCAACAAATCTCTCTTTCCCCTTTTGCACTTCTCGGCTCACGCGTGCGCACGCACACAGCACCTCGTTCGGAGACAGATGTGTGTGAAGTGGTCCCGCGAGGTGCTTTCCCTGCGGTAGGGGTGAGAGGAGGGATCCCGCTTCGTCGCGGTGAGCACGTTTCCTCCGGTTAATGCGTTCGGAGTAAAGCAAAAACCCCCGGATGCGCCCGCGCTAGCGAGGCTCCTGGCCCTTCCTCGCAGATTTCGTGGTGCCGGCCTGCAGCGTGCGGCTCGTTTCGATAGTGTGTACCCGGCCCCCACCCGCCCCCCTCCACACACATACGTAGTGGGTAAATTACTTTCATGGTATGATATTCGCTTCTAGGCAGAACTTACTGACAAGCAAAACACAGACGGACAGACAGCTTATTCATCCCCGAATGTAAACCTGCTGCTCTTAGCCCTTCTGGGTGACCTGGCAACACCACTAGTAGCAGCTGTGGTTTGGCGGGCCTGATGCGTTGCGCATGCGCGGCACTTGAACTTTCGTTAAGCATCCACCCATCTCGCCCCCGAGCTTCCTTACGCACACCTCAGCCAAGGTTTCCCTCCTCCACTGCGGCCGCCACAGCCTCGTCCACCAGGACCCCCAGCAGCCCAGGGGTGATGCCAAGAATGCACCCATCAGTGGGCAGTGGAGATCTCTCCCTCAGAGTCCTTCCCCTGAGCGGACCACTGCACAAGGGGGCGTGGTCTCCACTCTGGCTGCCCTACTCTTGAATAGCAGGCATTTTCCAGAGTTTTCTAGCACAACTCGTTTTCTGCTTTGTGTCTCAAAGCTGCCGACACCCGCCCCTTGCTCGCTGGGACGCTCAGCAGCCTGAGCAGGAGCTCCGTGCAGTGTCCCAGTGCCTCCCTCCCACCTCACTTCACCCCTCCCCCAGACCTGGAGGACCCAGCCCATTTTCGCTGCCGGACAGGCCGACAGAAAGTATCATTTCTCCATACAAAGTCTGGGGAGTCCAGCCTTATAGCATCATTCTTGCTGTAGCATCATCCAAACTGTTTTGTGGGATTGAGTGAAGGCGTCTGGATGCACGGGCTGGGTAGACAGCGAAGGCCCAGTCAACCTTTGGGGGCTGTGCCGGGAGGGGTTCTTCTCTGTGCGCCAGACCCTCCTTAGACTTCAGTTTTAACTGACTGAGTCGGTGGGACCGTAAGAGATCTGAGTGCTGGGAGACTTTTCCTCTGTGGTGTGTGTGGTTTTGCAATATCTGGGTAGAAAGTAAAAAAAAAAAAAGCAGACTATGATCTAGAATTCCGCATACAGTAGGACGTTTGTAACAATACAGACTGATGGTCAGCAGAAGTTGTCACTTTTCCTTCAGGCAGACTGTTGAGAACCTGAGGGTCACCCACGCAGGTTTCTTTCCATTCTCTGTAAGTCGTGCACCCTCCCTCGGCTGCCGCTGTGAGGGAGGGAGGTTAGTGTCACCATTCCTTCTAATTTAGCAGTGTGGTGACGTTGCCACTTTAACCCTATTTCTCAGCCAGGCGTTTCACCATCTGTGTGTGTGTGTGTGTGTGTGTGTGTGTCCTAGAACAGGGTTCCTTAACTTGACTGATATTTTGGGCTGGCGGATTCTTGTTTAGGTGGTAGAGAGGGTGTCCCATGCATTGTGGGATTTTTGGCAGCATCCCTGTCTTCTACCCACTAGATGCCAGTCTCATCCCCCTCCCAGAGGTGAGCACCCCAGATGTCTCCAAACATTGCCAAGTGTCCCCTGAGGGACAGAATCACCCCATTTGAGAGCCACCATCCTGGAGCCCTGCTGCCCCGTGGGCCCAGGGTCACCTGGGAGTGGTGGAGATGCCGACTCTGGAACCTGCCTCGGGCCAGCGGGAGCACAGTCCGAGTTCTAGCCCATTCTGGTGGCCTGCGTGCACACAGCGGTGTGAGGAGCTTGGCAGTCCTGTGACCTGCAGTCCTAGTTCTCCGATGTGGGTGTGTGCGCAGGTCACCTTCCCAGTCACTGATGCATACAGATGCCAGGCTGGCTGAAGGATCGAAGGACCGGAGTCTTTGTGCTTCTTCCAAGCTCCTTGGGGGGTCTGACACTGACCGAACTGGGCGCACCACCACCTTAAAACCACAGGATGGGAGAATAGGCCCCCTCTGTACTGAGGCCAGTGCCCAAAGATTATTTTAAAATTCTGGAAGGAAAAGTTTAGATGCAGGAAGTATGTTAAAGGGACCCAAGCAAGGAGTCCTGGCATTCGGCACCTTATCGTGTGTCAGGCCCTGGAGAACGAGACGCTTGGCATTCTCTAGGGATGCCGACTCGTTCCAAGGGCTGCATTCCACATAGAAATTTAGAAAGTATTTGTAACTACGAGGTACAAACCGGAAACAGTTTGTTCTGGTGTCAACACTCTTTAAGATGAAAATGAAATGTGGATGAACATGATGTGTTTTGGCCAAAGATTCCTGAGGTGCAATGCGTTCGTCTGTTATGTGTTGGATAAGCGTCGACGTCACCTCGAATTTCCATGCTGCTCCTGGCAACTAGAGAGTGACAATTGGTTCTATGTCCTGTTGAGTGACAGTGGGGGTCAGTGTGGTCTGCACAGGGACTGGGGTCCTTGGATTCAGTGTGTGTGTGTGTGTGTGTGTGTCTGTGTGTGTAAATGCTCACTCTTTCTAGCCTCTTCTTTATACACGATGGAAATTGACTTCTCTTCCTCTCCGGTTCAGTAAATGCAGTTGTGGCTTTTCTGTCTAATCTGAATGGTTTAAAATCCTTTTCAATAGCTTCACCTGTGCAAATCCACTGGAAGTCGGTATAAATGGGAGCCCGAAGGCTGCAATTATAAGAGAATTGCAAGGACGGCACAAACAATAGCAATCTTGATTATTAGGAAGCCTTTGTCCTATCTATACTACGGGTCTCAAAAAGAACAGAGTGCATTGTAGCCCTCTTTCTTTTATTTAAAGCAAAAACAATCAAAACTTGGGCTTCCTATGTTATGGGATGTAGCATTTCTCTATTACTGCGTTTCGATCTGAAGACCAAAGACCTTCAGTAATCCTTATTGATTATGCGAACACAGAACTATTCTCCCTACGTCTCCCAAGCTTGTACCAATTCCAGTCTTGTGCTTTGTTCTTCCAGGTGCCTTAAATAATTAATGACAGTGTGATACAATTAAGGTCTCTACATTTTAATGAAAGTGAGGAAGGCTAGTTTGGTGGAAAGATACTGATATTTAAAAAAAATTTTTTTTGGCTTGTGATTGGCTTGGCCTTAAATCCCACTTATACCATGAAGTATTTTTGTGCCTTTTGAGATGAGGAATTGCACCTCTCTGGGCTTCCGAGGCCCCCCCACCCCGCCCCAGCCTGGACAACCTTGCTAGAAAAGGGCACAGACAGGATTCAAACCAGAGTGCTCTACTCTGAGTTTGTGGCCTTAACCCCCACACACAGGCTGTGCCGTGTTTCTCGGGTGGGTGCTGGCTGGTGCGTGTGGGTTTCATAAGAGCAGATGCTGGAGATGTTAGTGGAGGGACAACTAAGGAAAGGTAAAAAAGGAAAGGGTCTTTTCAATAAACAAGAGGTGGTGGAATCGAGTGGCTGGAAGCCAGACTCGACCCTGGGAGGGGCAGTGGGTGAGTGCAGCTGCTGGCTCCCCACTGGGTGGCTGACCCTATGTGCATGGCTGATGCCGGCAACCCCTCGTGTGGAGTTATTTCTCTAGAGACTCCGGCCAGAGTCTGGTTAATTGAGACAGAAACAGATACACAACTTGCGGAGGCCACTCGACCCCAGCTTCTCAGACCATGGGGGCTATGGGTTGTCATAATAACCAAGGGACGTGGCTGGCATCCAACAAACTGGACAGAGAGGCCGAGCTTCCTATAGTGTGTAGGGGAGTAGCACATAGTGAAGCATTGTCCCACACAAATGCCTAGAGATCCCTGTTAAAAAGCATCGGAGGAAATTCTGCTTTGGCTTGCCCGGTAGGAGAGCTGGTCGGGGACGCGCAGGGAGCGTGGCTTAGCTGCAGCAGAGCACACACCAGGGCTCACAGGAGAGCCCTAACCCCCCCGCCCCCGAGAGAGCTCGGAGCAGGAGGACTCGTTCCGCAGCCTTGTTTATCGACAGTGACGCCCTGGAGGTGACCCAGTGCCCGACAACACGGACGCACATGATGATTGATCATCTCGGTGCAAGTCCATGTGGGTAGACATCAAAGCGATGGCCAGAAAGACTACGTAGTGTCGTGGGAAATGCTTCCAATGTCAACTCTTTCAAAATACCAAAATTCTTTGCGTAAGGACTGAGGGGAGACAAAAATAAAACAGCACATTCCTTGGTGGCGGTCAAGATAGTGAGGATTTATTTCTTTAAAAAATAATCTGGTTGGTGTCATGTCATTAATTTAGAAAAATCAAGGGGTCGCTTCAGTCCCTCTCCCTGTGGTGTGGTCACCAGGCAAGGGACAGGGACACAGAGAGGGTGTATTTCACCAGTTGTCAGGGCACAGAACGGGGAGGTGGGACTGGGGGGATGTCCTGGAGCAGGCGGGGAGCTTGAAGCAAGTCACACCCAGGCTGACTGACGGCGCAGGGCCAGCAGAGCCTGGAGTCAGGGTGTGGGCTAACCCCGGGGAGAGAGCGGCGCCTTCGCACGAGGAAGCTGGCTATTCAAAGGCGGGGCGATCTCCACCCTGGCTGTACACTGGACTGAACTGGAGAGTGCCTGGGCTCTGCCCATGCCCACATAAATAAACCGTTTGCTGGGAGTGGCGATGAGCCATGAGTGCTTTTAATACTGTCTTCAGCTCATTACAGTATGCACCTGAGATTGAAGCCCAAGGACCAAAGAGGGAAGGGGCAGCCTTAGCAAAAATCCCAAATGAGACTTTTGATGATGTCCTAGGGGAAAACTAGGTCAGGTCAAAGCATATTTTCTTTGTCTTAGGGTGAACATCACGTGGGATAACCTTTCTGTCCTTCCACTAAATTTTCCTTGGTTCCTTCCAGAATTCCCAACACAATAGGCCACTGGTGAGTTGGCACGTGGGAGAAGATATTCGTAGGATTTGAATTTGGAAAGCCTAGGGTGGTCCAAACCGTGAACAGTGTGCACTCCACTCTACAAGCTTGTCACTAGTGTCACTCTACAGGTGTCACTAGAAGCTCACGGCTCCTCTGAAACTCGCTTCCATCACTTCCCAACAGGACATTGCCGGGTGAGGGCCCAGTGAGCCACAGTCTGTGATGAAACTCTACTCAGGCCTGTCTCAGTGAGATCTGGAAGTTATCTATCTTTCCGAGTCTGTGTCTCCATGATGACAGTCAACCCTCCCTACTCAAAGTGTGGTTGGTAGACCAGCAGTATCAGTATCACCTAGAAGCAGAAATGCAGAGTTCGGCTGCAAACCTACGTAGTCGGAAACTGCATGTTAACAGGATCTCAGGATCTTCCCCTGCACGCTGAAGCTGGAGAGACTCGGCTGCTGGCCAGCGTGACCCAGTGAAGCTTCCTTCAGTCAGGGAAATGCCTGTGTCTGTTCTGCCCAGTGTGGTGGCTGCTTGCCCAATGTGGCTGCTGAACGCTTCGAGGTGTGGCTCTGGCCACTGAGGAGCTGCATTTTAAATTTAAGTGTAATCATGTTAAATTTAAATAGCCCATATGGCCCATGGCTACCACATGGAATGGCTTTCGATTCTTCTAAAATTTGGCCCCTTCTCACCTCTCCAGTGGGCCATCTGCATTAGTTACTCATTTTTCTGAAGAAAGAGGAAAAAACCCATTCTCTGGCTATAGACTCCTCCACTGAGGGCAAAGAGTATGGGACTGAGCTGCGGGAGGTGTGGGCTCCCTTCTCCCTCGCTTCCGCCCGCCCAGAGCACCCTCCCCTTCTGCCAGTGAGAGAGCCCGCAGTCAGGACTGTGACTTTCTGTTTGGGAACGGAAAGCAAATGCCTTCATGTGCAGGAGGAGAGTATGTAGGGAGCTGCAGAGAGTAAGGATGGTAAGGCATGGAAGCTTCTCTGTGTCCTGGGCTAAGAGCTTTGCATGCATCTTTTCTTTTAATTGTCTCCACAGGAGGAGGGAGGTTTTTGGTTTTTGGTTACTGTGGATTCCCAAGGGCATGGAATAGTGAGTGACACACAGTAGATGCTCAAGTAAATACCTGTCGAACGGATAAACTGTCACCCCCATTTCATAGATGACAAAATTGAGGCACAGAGCAGTTAAGGGATTTCCCCATGTAGAGCGGCAGAGTGAGGATTTAAGCCCCTGTAGGGGACGCTCCACATTCCCTCTGCATACCATGCAAGGGAACCCGCCTGTCTCATGGCATTAATCAGTGACAGTTTAGCTGCTGGAAGCTTAGGTATAAGAGGAAGGCCTGGTTTTAAAATATTGGTTGAAGGCCCACCATTTGCCACACTCTGGGGAAGCAGTGGTGTGTAGCAGTGTTTAGTCTTCAATGCGCATGTGACTGTCCCAGGGATCTTGTTAACATGCAGGTTGATTCAGTAGGTGTGAGGTGGGGCCTGGGAGCCTGCATTTTTAACAAGCTTCCTGGAGATGCCAGTGTCCCTGGTCCCAAATCTGCACTTGGAGAGTGACCCTCGGAGCCCTGCCCTTGGGTTGCTTCCTGCTGGGGCGGGGGATGAGCAGGGGCAGGGGTTCACAATGACATTGCATAGTGACTATCACTCTAATAGGACACAGTAGGGCCAGTGGGGCTCACAGGGGAATGACACATCTGGGGGAAGTGACATCGGAGCTGAGACTTGAAACGGGCATAGCAGGAGAGGCAGGTGAAGAGAGTGAGGCGAGAGTGTCCCAGGAAGAAAGACCAGTGTGGGTGGCAGGTGGGAGGCTTACAGAAGGAGGGGGGCATATGAAAACTGTCTCGACATCCTGTGGTGCACCTCCTTCTCCCAGGGCAAATACCTTATCTAAAGGACTGTGTGCTGCGTTTCAAACCCTGACTTTTCTTGGCCGTAGGCTGGAGCCCAGGTCGCCTGCAGATAAACAGCTTCCTATGAATCCCATCCTCAAAGCAGTGCTTGGTTCTAGTTGATATTTCTGATTTCCCGTTTGATGTTTGGAATCCTCTGCCCACTACTCCTTAGCCTCATGCAATGGGCTGGCGTCCTCTGGAAACCTAATGAGGCAGTTGCCATGGTAACTGGGTGACATCCCTGTAGCTGATGCTAATGCTGTAGCTCCCCAAAGCCTGTGCCTGTTTCTCTCTGTTTGGTAAATTAATAGCATTTAAATGAAATGTATTAATTTATTTCATGTCAATTAATTTGTATGTTAAGCTGTGTGCTGGCTTCACCCTCCCCACCCCCCAACATCCATTAATTAACTCCAGCCAAATTGGGAGCACATCAGAGAAGGTTGCAATAGCTTCCAGCCAGCTGCAATTACAATACTCGGCTCCTCTGTGGAAAGTAATCAATGTCAAAATAATTGCTTCTCACAAGTCTACAGTCAGCTGTCTTGTCAGATACTTAACTTATAATTATAAGCATTTAAATTTTTTAAATATGTATCCAAAATATTGGAAGGACGAGCAGTGGCTGCTGCACGAAGAGTTGGGTTGACTATCTCAGTATTTCCCTCTTTGCAACCTTTTTTTATTTTCCCAGCATCCAACCATCTCTTTCTAAGGCTGGCGAGGTCTGCCCCCTGCGACTTTGTGGTGCTAGTTTTAGGAACTGCGGTTCCCGGGGGTTTGATCCATCGTGGAGGAGAGGCGGACATGCCAGTGGGTTCATCTGGCCCCAAACGAGCCCGCATTGGCCCTTTACCCTCTGTCTCGGCAGAGATCACCCTGTCCATCCAAATGAGATTATACTCCTGGAACCTGCCACTCTCTGCAGAGGCGTGGATGCTGCTGGTGGGAGCCTTGCTGATCTTCCTCTTGCTCCAAACTCTCTCCGAACAGCTTTTAGCACGCCCTGGCCTCTTTCTGCATGCTTTTGGTGCACAGCTGTTTATGTGTGGTCAAACCTGGTGTCTGGGAAACCGCACGGAGGTGAGGCACAAGCCACTGACACTCCCAACAGCTTGTGTCTTCATTCCGGCAGGAGATGCTGGAAGGTTTCGGGAAGGTTTCCAAAAGAGCCAACACTGCCCCTTTCCAGTTGGGTGTGTCGGAGACCTGCTCATGCTGTAGCCTAGGGCGTGGTGCACGGTGTCCCGGTGGGTCCCGGGGCTCAAACCTGCCTGCCATCTAAGCACCCCTCCAAGCGTGTCCAGCCAGCCAGCCAACCGGACATTGACCAAGTACATTCTTGGACATGCATGCCTCTATATTAGGGCTCTGGTGATTAAGAGTTGAGCAAGGAAAGTTTGCCCAAAGCCCACCTGTGTGAGAGCTGAGATGTGACCCTCTTCTTTATTATTGGGATTTTTTTTTTAATTAAAGGGAAATACAATTTTATCTGCTATTTCTGCTATTGATTTGCAGAGGCCCTTTTGATTTTTTACGTTCATTAAAAATGTTTATCTTTCAACGTCAGATATTCCCTCTAAAATAGCTCATCCCTGTCCACAGTTTCCAGAGGTTTGTCTTGGGATGTGAAAGAGGGAAAAGACCCAGCAATGTCTGCACAGCACGCACACTCTCCCCAATCCATCCGTTTCCCTTCAGCTGCTGTGGCTTCTCTTGCGGCCTGGGCAGGTGGGCGTTTATTACCAGGGCAAAGTGTTGCAGTGAATGAGGGTACCACAAGCTACTAAAGATGTGAGAAGAGGGTGCTAAAAAGAGCGACTTTGTAGGCTTTACAGGCATAAGGGGAGCTACCTGCTTGATGCGCACAGGAAAATTGAATTCACACTCTTCTACACCAGCAACTCTGCCTCCTGACCCGAACACTGCCACATGTGGGTGTTCATTGAACGTGTATTTTAAGGCCTCATGTTTCTTTATTTCTTTGTGCAATCTTCTAATCTATTTTGTGCCCGATGTTCTTCCTGACTTGAGACTAGATGTAATATGTTCCTTCTTAAAGGTACATCAGGAGGTAGCTGAAAAGCTATTGTAGGACTTCCGAGGCCACCTGGCCTGCTGCACTGTAGCACTCATAACTGGGGACGTGGCTGCTGTTTATCATAATCTAGTTGTGATTGACCGGCATCTATCTCGTAGGTTTGGGTTGGGAGGCAGGTGAAGGGGTGTATCCAAACATCTCATGTGAATCAGTGAGTCGGCTTCAACAGGGCCCTGCAGTGGTATAATTAGATGCCAAAACAATTGATCAGCAGTACAAGGAGGGTTCCCAGAACAAATAATCTCCGTTTCCTCCCTTGTCATGAAGAATCATGAGCTCATTCCTTCCGAGCGGCTCACTGTGGCCAGACGAAGGACGCTCGGCGAGGATGCGGCAGGTGACACAATTCCTTGTCCCACACGGACAGAGAGAATGGTTCTCTTTGTTCTAGAAATGTGCGGGCAAGTTGCTGCTTTGGCCTTGTCTCATGTTCAAGGAGAATGCAAAGACGCATTTTAGGACATGCATTGTTCTCCCCCGGGAATAAAAGGCAGTAAGCTTCCTTTTAGTTCCGTTGATGGCTAGATTTTTCCCATAGTATTTGAAAATAATGGAATCGGGTCGTCATGGCAACGCATCCCAGTGTTGTAGCTTTGATATTGTGTCTGAATCCTCGGCACCACTTTCATTTCAAGAATTGCTGAAAGTTCCTTGAAACCCTGCTTCCAGGGCAGGGGGACAGACAGCCTTGGATGGCAGCTGAGGAAGCGGGCGGGCGGCTTGCCTGCCTTCCTGGGTGCTGTGTACAGGGTGGCATTCTTGAGTCTCTGAGCTGGAGAGAACAATCTAAAATCACTGGATTTTCTCGTTTAACAAGACTGCCTTCATACCCATAGCCTCTATCTGAAGTGCCGAAGTGCAGGGCCACGCTTGCCCCCCGACCCCCGCCTGCAAACAGGGTGATTTCCGATATGGGAAAGTGTGTGTTATGTCTGATGGTGGCCGACCATCAAACCAACAACTGCTGATTCCTTCCAGTCTGTCTGTTGGGTCCCCAAGCCCTGCTGTTTCTTAGAACAATGAGCCATTCATTAATTGCTTTCTCAGTGTCAGACACCATTCTAGGTGCATTACATGCATTAACAAACTTAGCCTTGATATCCACTTTGTGAGGCTGGTAACATTCCTCTTTTCCTTGATATGTAGCTAGGAACACAGAGGGGATGGTAGGTCAACTTACTTGCTCAAGGTGACAAAAAGCAGGAGAGGCGGGATCAGGGTCCAAACCCAAAGCCTGTGCTCCTAACTGCTGTGTCTGCAGCCAGCTCCCCATCTGTCTGCCCCATGCCTGTGGAATCTACCACCTCTGTCCACCTGCATCACCAGCGCTTTGGCTCAGACCCCCGTCTCTTGCCGAAATCACTGCTGCAGCCCTCCTCAGGTTGCCCATCTCCTTCAGTCTGGCCCCTTGCCAGTGTGTTCTGCGTGCAGCCAGCGCAGTGATTGTCCAGAATTCCCATCACAGTCACGCCCCATCCCATCCTGGCTCAGCCCCTCCCATGGGCACCCCGTGCCTTCTGGACATCCCCTCACCCCTTAAGGTGCATATGATGACTGCGTGTGCTGGCTCCTGCCTAAAATGGTAGTGGAGATGTCCATGGCCTTGATGGTGATGAGAGCTGATATTGATTAATCATGTGCAAAGTGTCGCATGTGCTAGGGGGGCCATCTCCCTGGACCCTCCCTGAAGCTCTCATTGGAGCCGGAGAGGCTTCAGAGCAGGGTGCTGGGACTTCCGGCCCTGACTCTGAGCCACCTCGTCTCCTTCCTGTGCCTTCTGCACCCTGGGGCACTCAGCCAGTGTGAAGTCCCCCTGAGAGCTGTCTGTTTTCTTACCTCTGATCCCGAGCCTCCCCCTGCCTAGCACTGTGCCTGGCAGGGAAAGACTTTTGTTGAATGAATGGAAGAACTTTAGAGAAGAGGTCTCATTGTTCAGAATCCATTGCTGCCGCTAATACAGCAGAAGGGGGACAACCCCAATAAAACAGGACCAAGCCCAATGAAAAGCCAGGGGAGTAAAACCAGGGGTGGGCAAGGATGGCACTCGAGAGCTACAGGTAGGTGGCTAGTCTCGTCTGTATCCTGAGAGATAGCATTAAAAGTAGACAGCAAGGTGACCAGTGGGGTCAAGAGCCAAACCAGGTGGTTCTGAACATCCCATACCTGGGCCGGGGGCTATCGTGAAGGTCCTGGAGACAGAAAAGCAGCAATTTTTGATACCGGGGACTGGCTTCCTTCCCATGTACTGAGTTACAGTATTTGCGTTCTCTTGGGAGTGCAAATATGGAGTTAGCCACAGGCTAGGGCTGGAGGGGCAGATGTGTAAAAAGCCTTGCCAAAGAGCTTGCGATTTTCTTGTGTAAGCCATGGAGAGCCCCTGGAAGGTAATTCAAAGCTCACGAGTTCTCCGCAGCCTGCCTGCGTTTAGGTTGATGCCCAACCACAGCAGACACTGCAAAACTTCCAGAAGCCCGTGTCAGCCAAGCAAAGCAGGTGAAATTGAAATAGAAATCCTCTCCTAGCAAAACCGTTTCTCCCCACTTCCCTCCGCAAACACACGTGAGGGAGACTCAGAGTCTGTCAAGGGACGTGCACCCAGGAAGCAGCATTTGGTCCTCGACAACCCAGCTGGCGCTTTGTCAGAGACTGACACCTCCGTCCAGGCAAGGGGCGGGCCCGGCGGAGGGGAGTGCAGGGCATCTCTGGGCTGGGATGGTGCCTCTTTTCGTCTGCAGTTTTCAAGCAGCCTGTATCAGGGAGCTGTAGAGAACGGCGAGGCTAGACTGGTGCTCGCACTACCAAAGGAAAAAAATAACTGTACGTGATCACAAGCCGGTTTTAATGCAGGAGAGGAGAGGTTGTTCTTTCCTTTCAGCCAATCTTCTATTTATGTATTTTTTTCCTGTGCGTTGCAAAAGTGTCTGAGAGCCCCACGAGACGTCATCTAGCTTGGCGGCTCACAGAAGAATGTGCACTAAGGACTGAATTAGCTAAATCTAACATTTCATCATTAAGGGAAGCAACTTCTTCTTTGTGGAGCCAAATTGGATTAATTATATGCATGCAGAGTATACTTAACAAACAGCATAATTCAAAGGTCTTGAGCTGGGTCATGCACAATTTGGTTCTTTGTTTTTCTACTGAACAAGGCATTTGCCATTTATACTCTGAATTAAATGTACTCGGTTTCAAAATTCTAGTGGCTGTTAATGTTGGTCTGTGGGGTGCAGTGCAATTCTACTCCCTACCCAGCCCCCACCCCGCCACAGATCAGCAATTTTCAACCAGTGTGCTGTACAATTTCTTTTTTAAAAACATGCAATACCTGCCTATTTAGTCAGTGGCAATGACCTCCTTTCCCTTAGATTGTCCAATAAGAAAATGACAACAGCCAACACAACAATAGCTGTCCAGTGTGAATGAATCAAAATTATAGCTATCTTTTGTCAGGTTGGCAAAAATGTATATTTTGGTGTGCCACAGAATTTTACTAATTAGTTTATGCCTGCCATGAGATGGGAATGGTGGAATAGTGCTGCCCTACATTATATGCATAATGCTACCCGTTACCCTTGGCGCAGTTAAAACACAGCCAGGAGAGAGAGTCCGCAGGTCACTGGGCACATGTGGTGTCTGATCAACATGCAGAGTGCCATCAATCCAATTATTCTTCGGTTATCGGCCTGCTCTGTGTCATCAAGGGGCAAGGCCCAGCTCACTGGCCTTTCTTCATCCAGTAGGGACTGGTCCGAGGCATTAGGGACTGAAGACAGAGTTGGCTTTTCAGCGACACCCCCAGCGTGCTTACTTGGCAGGCTGTGATAGTGCTGGGGGCGGGGGCGGGGCAGGGCTCTGTGCCATCAGCGAGGCACAGGGGGCTTGACAAAACTCTCACTAGGTGACAGAGAGCAGCAGTCTTAAGTCTGCCTTTATACCCCCTGGGCTGAGCCCGACAAAGCAATAAGGAATGTCCCAGCACCCCCTTCACCCCCAGCACACACCTTCCTCTGGTTGTTCCGCAGGGACACCAGGAGGTGTGCCCACACTGTGGTCCCATTTTCCCCAGAGGGCTTTGTCTCGTGGGGGGCAGACTGGCAGCAGTTTCCACGGCAGTGTGATGGGCTGCTGTGTCGGGGGTCCCTGGCTGCTGGGTGGGATTGTGCTGAGACTGACAAACGTCAGCCGATAGATGGCATTTGAGGACATGCAGTTTCCTTAACGCCCAAAGGCCATGTGTTCCTAAGGCAGGAAACAACATGGAGTTCTCCCTGTTTGGGGGACAGCCTCTTGGGCCCTCCAGATGCCCCCGGGAGTTACAGCTGCAGATGACCCACTCGTCCCAAAGCGAGGATTAGCCAGACAGGAGAAGTTTCTTTTGCCAGTCTCATGTTGACTTTTTGACTCTTTTCTACCCCATATCCCTACAGGTAGAGTTTCTCGATATGTCTGCCCCCTCATCAGGCGCAAATATCTTACGGGCAACAATAGGCGCCAATATAGTTGCGGTGAGATGGAGGAAAACTGATGACTAGGGGTGTCCTTCAGCAGGCTCAGGCTTTAAGCCTGTCCTCAGTCCACTTTGGCTAGAGGTAAATACCCAGATCTTAGCAAGAGATTCTCCGGGAGAATCTGGGAAGGCTTCCTGGAGGAAGTATCATTGGGGCTGGGTTTTGACACATGAAAAGAAGTTTTCTAGGCAAACCTTGAAAGGAAGAAGCATCCCTAGTGAGGGGACGAGCACATGTAACGGGGAGGAAGCACAAACATATGCCCGATGGACCAGCTGGAGTTTGGCATGGTGGGGAAGGAGCTGAGATAGAGAGGTTTGTGTCCCGACTTGGGCAGCCTCGGGTCATCGGCATGGGGGGACTTCGGCAGTTTTAGGCAGGCAGAAGGATGCTGGAATGGACCAGACCTTCACTGAGAGGAACCCCTTCAGCTCCGGAGGTCAAACGTTGTGGCCACCGGGCTCAGTCAGTACGGTTCAGTGAGCGGAGCGCCTGCACTTTCTGAACGTGCTGGTTGAAGGCGCTATTCCAGGCACGGGCAGGTTTCTTCCCACGTATTAGCCTAGAATCTGAATGTTGACCTAGAATCTGAATGTCAACAATGCTTGTTGTAGAATATTTAGAATACAGTAGATATTTGAATATTCTATAACCCCATCCATCATTCATAGGTTAGGAGCCTATGGTTTATATAGACACGTTTTTCTGAACAGAATTAGGATCACATAATATGGTTTATTTTATAACCTGCTTTCTCCACTGAATGCATCTCATATGTCTCTCGGTGCCAGTACTTTCAGTTCTACCAGACTGGTTTTAATGACAAACGGTGGTCCCTTGATAAGATGCGGGGCACTGGTTTATCGCCTCGCGACTTGCTGGCTGTACAGTTTGCACGACGGACCACCGTATCCCTCCGCAGATTCCGTGGGCCTCATTCTGAGTTCGCGGAAGGCGGCCCCTGCTGGTGGAGAGGCGCTGTTCCCAAGGCTTCCAAGCAGAGCGTGAGTCTGACTCGGGTCCGAAGCTGTGTTTCCTTGCTGTTTGTTCTGTATTCACTCCCCTTGTCGGCAGGTAGAGGACCGGAGACCGAATTTAGAGCCCTGAGTCCTGTGTGCGTGGCTCCTGCAGCCGCGGCAGTGGCTCCGTGTGCAGCGAGACAGAACCTGTGATTTAGAAGTGACCGTTCTCCTCCTCCAGCTGCTTCTAAGAACCGCAGCCCAGAGGCAGCTGACAATTTGTCACAGTGCATTTGGCGTGGTGGCAGCCTGGCCAGAAACAAGCCACCCACATTGTGGAGAAATGAGGTTCAATTAAGCCTCTTAAGTCTCCCAGCCGTTGGTGTTTTCATTCGTGTCCACGCTCCGCAGACTCTGGCTGAGTGAAGTGGTGTTTCTGCACCAGTGTGTTTGCTTAGCCTGCTAATGGGCCTGTGTGACGGGAAGCTGTGTGTTTCCTGGTGTGCATGCCCTGTGGTGTGTGTGTCATGGTGTGTGTGCTGGTGTGTGCCCTGGTATATATGAGTGTGTGCTATGGTGTGTGTGTGTATGCCCGGATATGTATGTGTCATGATGCACGCATGTGTCCTGGTGTATATATGGTGTGTGTCATGGTGTGTGTGTATGTTGTGTGCATGTGTATGTGCTGATATGTATGTGTCACAGTGTGTGTGCTCTGGTGTGCATATGTCCTGGTGTGTATATGTGTACCATGGTATGTGTACTCTGGCATATGTGTATACATCCAAAGGGCTTTGGGTTCTGGAGTGAGAGACCGACTATCTGGGGAACCAGCCTCACAAGGGGCCTGAAAAATTAGCATCCATGTGACCTGCGGGGAGAAGCCTGCAGAGGAGGCCCACCATGTTGTGACCTGGAGGAGGTAGCAGGGCAATTCTGTCTAAACGTTTGCCTGTCTGTCCATCCATCATCCATCCATCCATTTGTTTACTCATTCAACAATATTTGTCAGATATCTAATAGATGCCAGGCTCTGTTTTAAGTGTTTAATTCACTCAGGGAATAGAATGACAGAACCCCCGCCCTCTGTGGAACGCACAGTGGTGGTGGAGGCACACGCAGTGAGCTTAGCACATGCTACACTGTAGGCAGGAGGCAGGAAGGGCGCGGTGGAGTGGGGCGGGGCAGGCCGGGCGGGGGCGGGCCGGGGAGCCTGGAGCCCCGGCCAGGAGGGGGAGGCTCAGTCATGATTTCAAGTGCAGGGCTGAGGGTGTTGGCCAAGTTTCTCTCCTCAACCAAACTAAGCTCCCCTGAGCTCCTTTGCAACCAGGACTCTAATTTTGGATTTCCATGTTAGTTTCTGCGTTGTCCAATTTTAGCAAAAAAATCTTGCTAAGTCAATTTAGCCAGAATCCTCCATTCTTGGTATCTGATGGGCTTCCTCATCTTCCACCATCCCTCAGGGGATGTCTGACTCCCCCCGCCCCCTGCTGCCTCCCTTGAGCAAGAATCCTGGTAGGTCACTTTAGCCAGACCCCCCCTCCCCCATCCCTGAGGTTTCCTTCTAGTCACTTCCCACCCACTGACCCCCACTGCACTGTTTGCCTGTAAATTCCTACCTTCCCTTGTTGCATTTGGAGCTGAGCACAGTCTCTCCCCCCCACTGCAAGACCCCATTGCAGTCATCCCTGTACCCACCATGGTAGTCCCCCTCGATTAAAGCCTGCCTCACTGCGCTTTAACCAGGGTCCTTGAATTATTTTTTAATAGTAGACACGATTTGGAAGTTTGCCCTCTAGCGATGTGTTGAAGGAGTGAAGGACTTAGCCACTTGGGTATCTGGAGGGGGCAAGTTAGGGCAAGGGGAGCTACCAGGGCAAAGGACGCAGGCAGGGGCACCTGGGAACCATGACCCTGGCAGAAGGAGCCTGGGGGGAGCAAAGGAGGCGAGGTCTGAGCAGAAGGCTGCACCTTGTCCTCCCCTCTCCCTAGACCTTAACCTGTTGCCAGTAACTTGCGCACAGCGAAGGATGGCGGTTGGGTCATGCGGTGGGACAGCGGAGAGCTGAGTGCGAAGTCTGGACACCAGCACCTTCCTTCCTGGGCTCCCTTGGAAAGAGTCCTGGGGGGCAGGGGCTCCGTAGACCTGCGCCAGGTCATGACTCTGATGAAGCTGCAGGTGGAGCCAGGAACCCACAGCGGTGTGGGGAAAGCACAGGACTGGGGGCGAGACCTAACATTTCCACTCAGTTTTACCACCTGTAAAAGTGGGGGTTGCAGCAGTAGTTGTCGTATGAACACAGGCACCTGTTGGATGGAGCTGAACTTGCCCCTAAATAGCAAAGTCACAGTGAAATGGGTTCTGTCTCCTCCTATGCTCCCTATGCCTTCCTGCCTCTCCTACTCTCCCCAGACTTACAGGGAAGATGAAGTCAATTAATAAGCTGTTTGGAAGAGGCTGGCAGCCGGTCAAGTGCTGTACAAATGTACATTGTCATTGTCATTATAGATGAGACTTGGGTTAAATGCCGAGATGACCCTGGCATCTAGCAATTCACAATTGTCCACATAGGTTGGCAGTGGCCTTTGAGTGACAGCTGAACATTCTGCCGCTGAAGGTCACCGAGGTACTCAGCTGGGCTGAGCACGATTAATAGATTTTATCATCATGTTCTGCGCTTCAGACTATTATTTACACAGTATGGTTTAGCAATGGCTGCCACATGTACATTTTGCTAATTGATTTATGTTAACTTTCATGCAGGCTATGATCAATGTAAACAGCCTCGTGTTGTTGCGTCCTTGGAGATTTAGAACAAACCTCACGTGAGTGCATTTGGCATGCTGAGCGGCCCCTCCAGCCCTCTTCTGCACAGGGAAGAGGCGTGCAGATAACTGGGTTATCTAGATTTTTCTGCATCGCCACGTATGCCTGTATCCAATCAATGTAGATAGACAAGCTTGCACTGCTGGTCTATTTCAGCGTCAGATTGCAGGGAACGGTGCTGACGGGCGTATCGCTTGTAGGCTGCGGATTTTAATGTAAACTTTAGGGGAACCTTATTTGGGCAATAAATTCAGCCAGCTGGACTTGGTGAAAAGTGAGGGGGGAATTTTTTTTGCCAGTGATATTTGAACTGGAGAGATTTCTGTTTACCTGGCTGGAGCAATAAACCTGATCCTGCCTGAACCATTTTCACCGAATGTGGCTGCCCAGAAATAGCACTCACACCTGATCTTTGTAGATTGCAGTTTACTCTGGGGCAGGAAATTAAAGCTCATGGAAGGGAGAGAGGCCAGACTGAGTCAGACGGCAGGAGCGAGTCTGGGAGGCTTCAAAGCCCCAGCAAGTGTGGCCAGGGGTGGGGAGGGGTACAGTGGGGTGGGGTGGAGGGTCTCCCTCCAGCTGACTTCGATAGGCTTACAGCCCGGGTGTGGCTGCTATGGGCCTTGCTGTTTGTGCTCACTTTAGATCCTCTTCGGATACAATTGACATGAAAATCAAACTCTGTTTTTAAAGTAGAGCGTGAAGCTATTTTATTTTTAACATACATGTTATTATAAAGTAAAGCATACGTGTAGTTAAGCATCAAATAATGCTGAAAGGCTTCTCATGAAAAGCAGCAGTGCCTGGTTCTCTGTTCCCTCTACACCCCCCCGCCTGCTCCCCAGAAGGAACCACCTCTGTGCTCTTTTCATTGTTTCTTCACCACTTCCTCCCATATGTCTAAATCATATCAGAGTGTTATATCTTGAATGATGAGTTTGGGACATTGTCTGCTGTTTTTACTTTATACCTAGGTGAGGATTTCTGGATTTCTTATGTCCCTCCTTCCCATCTCCCTATGCTCCCAACAGTATAATTCCATATTTCATTGTAATTATTATTGTTTCCATAATATTACTATGCAAATATCATTTGCGGCCAAGTCGGGGAGTGTGTTAAGATTATAATTCTATGATTACACTTTCTTTTTTCTCAACCTACTAATACAATTTTCATTCTTCATTTTCTTGGATTTTTAAAAAATCTTTTTCTCGGTCTTTCTATGTTTGCTCTATAAAATGCCTCTCAGTACAACTTTTCCCTCAGTCAAACCTGTCAGATAATCTATCAGTTCGATTTTTTTCCTCCTGGGTCTCTCCCGGAGCCTCCCTGCCCCAACGCTGCTTCCGCTTTCACATGGACGGTTGTACCAGCCTCATCCTGACATTTCTCCTCTGTTATCCCAGAATTCCCCTGCTTTCTTCTTTGCTGGATTCTGTGTTTCCTTAATCCATTTTGTTACTACTTTTTGAGCTGATGTCCCCATTTTGATGGCATTTCTTTTCCAGTACTTTCCTACAGAGTGCATGAGAAGGAACTTTGTGTGCGACCTCGCGTGTCTCAAATGGTTTTGTTTTAACTGTACAGTGATAGTTTGGCTGGGTATGGAATTCTGGATTTTTCTTCTTACTTGTTTTCAGGCATCCTTTAATTATTTCTTGGCTTCAGGTGTTATTGTTGAGAATTTCTGTGCCACCTGGATTCCTGGTCCTTTGTAGGTGACATTTTAATACTCTCCAGATGTTTTTAGGATCTTCTCTGCCTATGGTTCAGGAATGTCATGGTGATGGATCTTAGTGTGGCTTTTCCTGCATTTACTCAACTAGGGCTCATGTCTGGAACAGGGAAGTTTTCGTCCACTTTTTCTTTGTTAATTTACTCTCTGTTCTCTCCCTCTGAAAACCTTAGAAGGGCTTTCTAGATTGATCATCTAACTTTGTTTCTTCTTCTTCTTCTTTTTTTTTGCATTCAATCAAAGTCCTTTATGTAGAGTTCCCTCATTTAACCAGTGTTATCAAATATCTTCTTCATGCTAGTCATTGTTATCAGTCAAGGGACAAAGATATCAACTACAAACAACTAACTTTCTTATTTTTCTCTTCTTTCTTTTTAATTCCATTCCAGGAAATATCCTCAGCAAAACTGTCTCTTTTACAAAGCACTGTGCTCTGGGTCCCAGACCCCTTCTAGTACAGCTTTTTCAGAAAATAAGCCCACCTCTTCTAGGGTAGAGGGAGGGTGTTCACTTCCCTGTGCTGGGTTGGGGGCAGGCAGGAAAAGTAGGGGCCTGGCAGCTCCTTAACCAGAATTTCCTCCAGTTTCCTGTTTTCAGCCCTTACCTCCGTGCATCTCCTCGTACCTGGTGCCTCAGATTCCTGGCCATCTGTACGGTTCCCAGGGCAAATCACCTCACTTTCCAGTAATGGGCCTCTCTGCCAGGACTGGAGCTGCACTTTCTGCCACTTGTTTCATTTACTTTCTTATTTTCTGCAGCGTGATTCAGCGGCACCGATGACATCTATTTTCACCCACGCTGCTCTCAGTCTCTTGTTTTTGTTCTCCAGTTCTGTCATCGGTTGATTTATGAGAGGAGAAGGAGCAGAGGCTTCTTTATTCTGCCACGTTTTCGGTGGAGGCTGAATAAAGCAGAGTTTAAAACAGAGTTCTTTAAGCTGCTCCTTTGGACCATTTGACGTATGACTAACCATGTCTCGTGGTACTCTATATTAGGATTTCCGTTTTCCTTAAGTAACAAAAATGTGCCAAAGTACCATTTCTTCCTAACTTGTTTGTATGTTGCTAAACTCCAGCAGGGGGCGACAGTGGTGTTCCCGCTCACTGAACTGGCCTCAAGTATCTCTCACAATAGTCACTGTAACTGACTTTCTAAAACTCCTTTTTTTTATTCTGACAAGCATACGTAACACAGCAGTCACCATTTTAATCATTTTTAAGTGTGCAGTTCAATGGCACTATTGTATCTACATTGGTGTGCGACCACCACCACCACCACCATCTCTGGAATTTTTTCGCCTTTCCCACCTGAAACACCGCACCTGCTGAACAGAACCTGCTATGGGACTGTGGGGAGGAAGGGGAGATGACTTAAGGAATGTAAGTGCTGAGTCTAGAGACCGGCATGTAGTGAGGGTTCAGTCGATGACAGCTGCTATTATTATTATTATTATTATTATTATTATTATTATTATTACTGACTGATCAGTGACACAGGATGAACCACAACACTCCCTGAACTAGGAAATGGTGAATGAGACTCCGCTTCTTCCCTTGCCTGTGCAGCCCCCGAGGCAGGTGAACATGCTCTCAGTTCATAGATGAAGGCTTGTCATGGAAATTCTTGGCAGCTGCTCCCAGAGCACGTGGCCCTCCCCAGCTCTGCCCCTGACTCTGGGCTGGCTTTAGTGGTTTGCTTGACTGTGGAAGGTGAGAAGAGCGATGTGATGGGATTTCTGTGCCTAAGCCCCAAGGCTTGCAGCTTCTGCCCTGGGAGCTTGGATTGAATGCTCTAGTCTAGGGAAATCCAGCCACCAGGTAGGAAACCCATCCACCCTGAGACCACGGTGCTAAGAGAGAACCTGGAGGATGAGGTACCATGCATAAGGAGAAAAGCCAAGAGGCACCAAGGGTGAGGTTTATAGATAACAAAGTGACCTTGGAAGTGGATCTTCCAGCCCCAGCCTCCTCCGCTAATGTGGCGTGGATCAGAGGTGAACCGCCACCCAGCAGAGCTCTTTCTGAACTCCTGACCCACAGGATCAGCCAAATAAAAGGAATGTTTCAAGCCACTAAGTCTCGGGGTAGTTTGTAACACAACCATAGTTGACTGGAACGGGAAATATCTTCAACAGTGGAGTGTTTACGTGGAAAGGATTCAATCACCTGGGTTTGAATCCAAGCTTGATCATTTGCCTATTAAGCAAGATTCATACCCTTAAGTCTCATAATCTGGTTGTAAGAATTAAGTGAAATAACATATTTGCAAATGCCTGTCACATAGGAAACACTCAGTAACGTCTACAATTATTATTACCAATGATAGCTGATAGCAGATCAGAATCCACCTTCCCTGATTCCAGTCTGACGCACGATGCCTGGGAAGCACCCCCCATGCCCTCGCAGTGGGGTGTGCGTGTGTGAAGTTAGAGAACTTCCACCCAGGCTTTGTTGCTCCCTAGTGTGCATTTCCACAGCTGCTTGTCACTGAGCCTCAGCTTCTCCATCTGTAAAAGGGGGATAAGAACAGTGGGCTTGTTGTTGTTCAGGGGAACGATGACTTCTGCTGCTTTCCCACAGATAAATGGGGGTGGCACAAAATTGTGGGGCAAGACAGGAGGACACGCCATCGGAGGAGAGCTTGGACATTTTATTTCACAGTGCAGAGAACAGGCAAGGTCCATTTGCCCCCCTTTTTCTATTTCTAGAGAAGCACTTTCTATGTAAAGTCTCCAAAAATTAGTTTCCATTATCTAGTTGGAAATAGCCAGCAGTTTGATAAAAATTTAATAGGAACCATGGACAGTGGGCTCATCATGATCAGTGTTCGGTGGTAGCATCTGTTGCCGCTTCCCTGAGAACCATTTCCAATATGACACACTCTTTCTCATCCAATGAAAAATTGATTTAAAAATCCCCATCTCAGATGCAGCCAGGACAAACATTCCTGGAGCCAAAAGAAATGGGGAAAATACATCCCAAGCATGTACACAGGGAACGGTGCCCTTGTGGTTTCACATTCGTATCTGTCGTTGGAAAGTTGGGCACATCTGTATTCTTGCTTATTGCTAATACTTTTTTAAAGCCAGAAAATAAAAAATAAAAAAGGAGGAGGAAAGAAGCCTGAGGGCGTGTCTACGTGAGATCCAAATAAATTCCAGCATCACCTCTTGTGTGCTGGCTCCTGACATGAAACAGAAATCCGTTTTCCTCCTGCTCAGAACTTCGCTTGAAGAGCTGATTGCAGACAGCTGTGTGGGCCAGGCCCCGTGAGGGGCCCGCGGATGGTCTGCCTGCGCTGTTGTTGCAGGAGATGGCGGAGGTGTGTTTACCGAGACGTACATGGCCAGTGTCCAGGACTGGTCACGCTCTTCTTTACTGCCAGCCACCGAGGGTTCAGGCCAAGGGCGTGCTCAGGGCCCAGGGGCTCGGCCCCTGCTCGTCTCAGGGTCACTCGGCCACAGGCCCGTGTTTGGTTGTTGGCAGTCTCTGAACTGCCCTGTTCATTCCTGAGCAGACATGAAGTAAGGCAGCCCTTCAGCCAGAACATTCTTTCTGATCAGAGAGATGATCTGAAATAATCTTGTGATCTTTCGGGGCGTACCTGGCTTGGCACTGGGTTGTCCAGGATGCTTGTATGATTCTTTGGAACTAAGGCCTTCTCTGTCCAGTGTGTCTATTTCATTTGTGCCTTTGACAGCCTGTCCATCCATTTGTCCATCCATTCATTCATCTGAAACTCATGTTCAGAAGCAGAACTGCTGGAATCGTACCCTGAGCCCTAGAACTCTGCTCTGATGGAAGTTATGGTGGGAAACATGAAGACCCCTTCTCCACCCCATTGCTGGCCCCTGAAGCGCCTCCACAGGACCCTAGGCTCTGAGACGCACACCTTGAGAACCGCCGATCTTGGTCATTTGCCTAACTCTCAGCTTTCATTCCCAACTTCATTCCCAAACATCTCTCTAGGCTCTTTTCAAATCCTGGCTGGGACATCCAGCGGCCATCGGACATCCTCCTGGATGTCCCCACCATTGCTCAAGCACAGCGCTTCAGGGGGGACTCATCTCCCGCCAGGCCCAGTCCGCACACGCAGCCCTGCTTCTGTCTTTGACGACTGGTACTGCTGCCCACCCCTTCGTCCAAGCCTGAAATTTAGACTGTTTTTTTAAAATAGCATTTCTGCTGCTTATATAGAAAAGGTTTAAAAACACTGGACTGTGAGCTCCATGAAGGGACATAGGACTCCCGTCCTGTGTGACGCTGTCCCCTGGGGGCCTCTTTAATCCAGTGGCTACAAGTCTGAATCTGGTGCCAGCCACGCCAGTGTGTCTAACTGTGTGGTTTGCACAAATTACGCAACCTCTTTTTTCCTCAGTTGTCCCCCACCACAAAGCAGGAGAGCACTTCTCTTGGGTCTTCGAAGGTGAGATGGCCCAGCACTTGTATGTCCCTTAGCGTCGCGCCTGGCACAGGACGTGTTTGGTGAATGCTGGCTAACTGTTCTCATCGGCCTCCAATCGATAATTCTGGCCACATGTGTCTTGACATTTCTTAAATCCATCTCCTCCTCTCCACGTCCACCATCCCGGTCCTAACTCAGGCCTCCATACTTTCCTGCCTGGACTGTTTGACAGCACTCTGCTCTGAACAGCCGAACTGATTCCTTAAAATAAACATGTGACGACATCACCTCCTACTTCCTGTTTAAAACCTATCAATGAGTATCATTGCCTATCGGGAAAAGCTCCATCCCCTCAGCAAGCAAGGAGCACTGTACTGTCCATGGTTCCCAGGGGCACCTCTGCCATCTTCTTCAGCCTCAGTACCCATACTCCATGCCATCCCTCCCTCCCCTTCCTTCTTTCCCCCTTCCCCTGTCTTCTTTCCTTCCTTCTGTCCCTCCTTGTCTAGCTCAACTCAGGTCTCCTGAGCCCTTCAGTCTGTAAGGAGCTCTGCCTTGTACCAGGGGGTGCTGCGGAGAGAAAGCTGGCAGCTCCCCGGCCCTTGGGGACCTCACATGACAGATAATAGATGGGAGTGCAGGCGCTGATGAAGAATCAGGGGATAAGAGTCCAGCTGCAGCAGCGACCATGCCACCTGGAGAGCCGGAAGTGGTAGGGACATGTGACCTGGACGAGGATATGAGGGATGGCATCCTGGAGGAGGAGGCTCTGCCCTGATGGAGGAGTTAACCAGGCACGAGCAAAGGAAAGGGGCTGCCTGTGTTTGTGTGTGTGTGCACTGTAATTTGGGGTAAAGGCCAGCACCCAAACTGAATTAGGCCACCCAGACTCAGCTCAGCCTCCTCCTGCCCTTCGCCCCTCTGAGGTTCCAGCCAGCTGTGTGGGCAGGCCTACCCATGTGACAGTGCAGGGGGACGGGACTGTCCTTGGTGAGCCTCCCTGCAACTTCACCGCCCAGCCCCACCTCCACGTCCTTGGAATGAAGCGGGAGATCCAGAGAACTATCTGGAAAAGCTATAACATGGTGTTCCAACAAATAGGCATCATTTGGTTGCAATAATTTCAAAAGTTTTTTTTTTTTTTTGCATTGCTTTGTTAAAGGGAAATAGAGCTGGATACTAGTTAAAGGTGGTAAACACAGGTTTATTTAATACCATTGCCATAGGGAGGAGAAGCTTCAGTAAGACTGAGCTCAACCTTGCATACACACACACACACACACACACACACACACACACACATGCACATACATGCAGCTGGGGATTTGCAGCCAGGTGCAGAGTGAGGGGGTCAGTGGGTAGAAAATCACTGAGAGGAAACACCAAAGGTAAAGGGATTCTTGCTAAATTGGCCTAACAGGATGCTTGCTAAAGGCAGGCAAAGGACTGAGATGTCAAAGGTAGTGGGTAGGGGACTTGATCAGATAGTGAGGGTGACCAGATACTGAAGGTGGTGGGATTCTTGCTCAGTTGACCTAGCAGGTTGCTCGCTAAACTGGCTTGGGTGGGCCCAGGACAGAGTTCAAGGATGAGACCATGTGGAGAGGAGCCTAAGCTTGGTCAGGGGGAGGGTCTCTGTCCATTTGCTGTGGTTGCTGTCTTCTGTGTACCCCACTGTGCTGCCACCAGAGGTAAATGGAGCACAAGAGAAGATTCACCGGGAGCTGGCATGTTTGCACCGTGCACTGTGGTGTATTGAATTCTGTTTCTCTTCGACCAAAAGGTAGGAAGTCTAAGAGTAGCTAGTATTTATCAAGTGTGTATTGCGTATAGGAGCTCTACGTGGCCTAGGCCCGCTAATCTGCACGTGGACAGCTGCTAGTTGGAGAGAGAACCCCCCAGAATGGAATCTATTCATAAAACATTGTGCATCTATTCTCACATGTTTAAACTTCAGTCACCTTCAAAGTACTGCGCATTTGATGCGATACACCTATCAAGGTGTTTCTACTACTCAGAACGTGTTTGAAGTCATCAATTTGGATGCCTTTTAGTGATCTGCCATTTTTTGTTTCACCTCCTCTGCAGTGGCAAAACATTTCCCTTTGAGGACTTTTTTCATCTGGGAAACAAAAAGAAACGTTGCTCAAGGTGAGATCAGGTGAATAGGGAAGGTGAGGCAGGACAGGTCATGCTGTTTTTGGTCAAAAACTGCTGAACACTCAGGATGGTGTGGGCTCCAAATCACCCACCATGAAATGAACAAGTGCATTGAAAGACTCTGCAAAAGAAAATTCACCAAACCAAACGCAACCTCTCACAACAATGCCAGCTGGTACACTGATGCAGATGGGTTCCTAGAACAGTCACCTTGGGGGAAGCCTGTACTGCAAGGGGCCTGCCCTCCAAAAGATAATTCTGGTTTGTTTTGGGTTCCCCCTTGTGTAGCACAGAGGCTAATCACACATTCTAGGTGCAACAATGGTCCCTTTATGGCCTGTTTAGCCTTGTGATTTGGGTGTCAGGTACCTGTTCTCTCCCTTGCTGGAGCAGAAGTACCTTGAATGTAGAACCCAAATCTCTAGGTGTCCCTGATAACAATGCTGGCCCGTGGCTTATGCCCCATATGTGCCCCTCTCAGGGGCCAGCCAGAGGCCAGGCCTTTAGTCTTAATGCCAGAGAGAGGGCTCTACAAAAATGCCTGTGATAAGTGTCTACATGTCTACACACTCTGTGCAGAGACAGTGAGCTTTCTGAGCCTCCTCTGTCAACCGACCTCATCAGTATTTCAGAACTGTATCCAAAAAAATTGATAAAGTGATAATCGTTAAAAAACATGTGTTCCTCTGCCTTTGTGTGGCCTGGTGGTGGCTGCCGCCGTAACCAAGCCACATGGGCTGCCCTTCGGGAGATTACAGTTGGATCATCTCCTGCTATGCTAGCAGGCTCTTCGATGAGAAGAAGGGGAGGGTGCTGAGGGGTGGAGCAGAAAAGAACACTCTCAGGGAGGGGGTGGTGCTGGCTGGTGCTCTGTAGCGTCACCTGCCCTGTCCCTCCTCCAACCGTCTGGGCAGCCGGGCTGAGTGGGAGAGCAGAGGCCTATTTGGTCAGTTCCAACCATCTCTGCCAGAGACACAGAGTGAAGGTGGGCAGAAGACATCAGGGGACACATCCTCCCCGAGGAAGTGACATGTGAACAGGGACCTGGATGAAGAAAGGGGGCAATTCATGTATATTCCAGTGGGGAGCCCAGACATCCGGAGAGTGGGACCAGCCAGCAAAATGCTCCAGACCCACCTGCAGGTTGGCCGGCCTTCATTTTCCTGCTGCCTGTGGAATGCCCGTCTGACACGGATCCTGGCTCCTGGAGTTCAAGGCGTTATGGATGAGAGGAGACAAATTCACATCGTCTACCGAGTCCTGTGGAGGAAAAGGGACAGTGTGGCTTCTCTCTCAAGAGGAGAGCGCCTCAACCCTTGCCTTGACAAGCTTTTATTGGGTTCAGTTTGCACAGGAATACAAGGCATATATGTAAAGCTTATCAATCATTGTCAGGCAGAAATGATTAAGGAATAGATAACATTCAAAGAACTCTGTGGGCTTATTCTGAGTCAGGGTCAGATAGTTAAAGGGCCATAAAACTTTGGGGAACAAACTCACTTCCTGCTTGGACCTTGGTCATTTAAATTGAAGGTATTAGCAAAGGAGGTTTCATAGGATTTTATGCATTTTTTTCTTAGGCCTGAGCGCCCTAGGGAACCCGCCCTTTCTAGCACAGGGCAGCACCCACCTCCAGCATTGTTTCAGGCTTAAGTCAGGCAGGGGAAGTGAGGAAGCCAAGAGATTAGGAGACTTCTTGTGAACAGAATGAGGACTCAGGCTATGTCAAAGCGAAGGGGTGAGGGTCCATCACCCCCTTTTTCTATAGCCCCCAAGTCCTTCCCTGAGGGCCCCTTTGCAACCATGCCTGTCATGGGTCATCCCTCTTTTGAGGAATCTTACCCATCATTGGCTAACCAGTCATCCTCCCAGGGCCAAGCAGGGTGAAGAGAAAGGGGGGCAGAGGTGGTGCCCCTACAAGGAAGATAAGCTTTGTCTCCTAAGTGGCTTATGGTCCCAAGGTCCTTAACTCAGCCTTAGCCACAGGGGATTACAGCTTTGAAACCAGGCAGGGCGCTTCTCAACACCCGTGAGGTTGGCATGGCAGACAGAGCGTGAGGTGACCCTCATGGTCCCCACCTTCTGCAGTCCATGTGCTTTGTACTCTTGTCCCCTGGGCGTGGACAGGACTTGTGACTTGCTTCCAACCAATAGAACACAGCAAAGATGGCAGGCATGGCACAGGTGATGGGCCGTCACTCCAGTGGTTATATGACACCACATAAAAGTCTGTCTTGCTCTGCCACTGGCTTTGGGGAAGCAAGCAGCCATGTGGTGAGAGAGCCCATGGATCAAGGAATGTGGTCCTATAACCACAGGGACGGGGTTCGCTGACAACCCGAGGGGTCTTGGGTGTGTACCCCTCCCTGGTGGGCTCTTCAGATGACAGCATGGCCCAACTGACACCCTGATTGTGACCCGGTGAGACCCTGATGCAGAGAACCGTGCGAAGCTGTGCCTAGACCCCTGACCCACAGAAGCCGAGATCATAGCGGCTGGTACCCCAGGCCTGAACACTCTCTTCTGCTCAGCGGTGAGGGAACCTGTCTGACGGCACCAGGGGAGCACTGTGGCTTTCCCAGGCTCTGGGCACGTCCACCGTCATGGACTCCATCCCCCATGAAAGAGAAAAGACAATAAGTTATGTTTTATATCTTCCTCACTATGAAGGTGAATATAATCCAGGCCAATTTCATTATTTTGTGTGCATTATTTATTTTTCTTCTTCTTTTTAAGGATTTATTTTATTTATTTTTAGAGAGAGGGGAAGGGAGGGAGAGAAACACCAATGTGTGGTTGCTTCTCGTGTGCCCCCTACTGGGGACCTAGCCCACAACCTAGGCACGTGCCCTGAGCAGGAATCGAATTGGCGACCCTTTGGTTCGCAGGCTGGTGCTCAATCCACTGAGCCACACCAGCCACGGCTTATGTCTCTTTGGATAAAAACATGTAAATATCTTTATGGGCCCCTAGAAAAGTATCTTGGGTCCTTAGCGTGCATCTACGATGATGAGATGGGCACCTCCCCCTGGCCACCTCCTCCCCACGCTGTTGGCCACTTTGGAATTCCCGGGAGACTGGGCATGTGCAGGAAGATGAGAGGAGACAGGAGGGAGGAAGTAGGAAATGGGCAGGGAGGAAGAAATGGAGAACGTTCTGCCACCATAAATATTTATAGAAGCTCTCCTGGGGGTTCAGTACTGGAGCTACTGAGGCCACAAGGATGAGGGTGGCTCATTTTTTGCCTTCTGGAACATTCTATCATACTAGTGGAAATGAGACAAGTATCCAAATGATGACAAATTAAGGCAGAAGATGAGAAGGGCCAAAGACAGAAAAGAGAATGAACCTTCTGGGGAAGGAGAAGATTCCATTCCAGCAATTATTCATTCATTTGCTTGTTGTCGGTTCATTTATTTTGCAAACATATATTGAGTTATAGGTCATGCATGAGAAATATAAATGTTTATAAGAAGTGGTCCCTGCCCTTGAAAAGCTCAGGAGCTAGTGAAGGAGACAAATTATTTTACTACAATGTAGCGAGCTATCGATACAATAAAAACATGTTCAAGAAGGCTGCCGGGTGTGCAACCTCCTGGTTCTAGTGCAGGGTTTTTCAGCCTCGGCGCTTTGGGCCGGATGATTCTTTGCTGCGGGGCTGTCCCGGACATTGTAGGAGGTTTAGCAGCGCCCCAGCCTCTGTTCACCAGGTGCCTGTAGTCTTTACTGGGTGAGAGCCACTGTTTCAAAACCCACTGTGTAACTAGGATGAGTTACTTAACTTGTAGGTGCCTCTGTTTTCTTACCTGTGACATAGGGACAAACTAGGACCCATTTCACAGGCTCATAGCAAGGGTTCCATGAGGCAACTGTGTAAAATGCTTAAAACATCAACTGGCACATAGTGAGTCCTCAATAAATGTCCGTGGTAATTGGTGTTGCTGTTTCAGGGATAGGCGCTGGCATGTGGTTTGGGACTGCAGCCTACCTCTCACAAAGATGTGGGTGTTCAGGACACACGTTGAGGTCCCTGGGATCTCAGACACATGCAAGAACCAGGTGAGCTGGTGAAGGTTTTGGAAAGCCCTGACTGCCAAAGGGAGAGATTGTGCTCTGAGTCAGCAGGTGACAGCAATCTTGAAAGCTTCTGAGGTATGTTCAGTGGCGAGTGAAGGTTCCTCAGGCATCAACACAGGGAGGCCCTTTGCCTCCATGGACTCTCAACAGAGGGGGTTCATCTGGCAGTTCCCTGTAAACCCAATCCTTTCGGGGCTGCCCAAGCCCCACACTAAGCCACGGCTTCCCAGCAGGTAGATGACCCTCGGCCAGGAGTGGGGTGGTCAGAACACAGCGGGCCCAGGGTGTCTTCCTGGAACGGCTACAGGAAGGGGGGCGGGGAATGCTGTTGTTTACAACAAGAAACCAGCCTCCAGGTGGGTCCTGGGCTGGCCTCAGCAAGTGAAGGTTAACGTCCTGGAGAGAATGGTTCACGAGTCTCCTGTCTTGTGCCAGAGTCCCTGTCACCCCTCCACTGCTCAGTCTTTCTGTCCTGGTCACACTGGCCGGATTCCTACCACTTCCTTCTCCACCCTAATTCCAACTCATAGTTTGTCCACTTTGCTTAGTGACTGACTCATAATCCACCTTCTCCTTGACCTCAAGATCCAGTTTTTACCAAAGCCTTCCCCGCTGGAAAAGCAACTCACCTTCGTAGAGTCCCCCAAATGTGCCTGGTGTTTGCACACCTGGGGTAGGCGGAATAATGCCTCCCCTCTCCTTTCAAGATGTCCTCACTCTAATTTCCGGAGCCTGTGAATGTGTCACCTGACATTCACTGGGATTGGGGAGGACAGAGAGAGGACGCCATCCATTGGTTGGTCTTTAGCAAGCTGGTGACAAAGGAAAACTAATATTCTTTCAGATTTGATTCTGTGCTCCGAGGTCGGAGTAGATGAGGTCCAGCTCTCTCCTGTGTGCCACAAGGCTGCGTGATTAATGCATCTGTTAGGGCTGTTTGGAAGCAAGTGGCGGGAACCAATTCCGGCTAACCTAATAGAACGGAATTTGTTGGAAGTGTACGTGAGTCGCTCGCAGGGGGAAGAAGATGAACAGGCTTTGGGGAGAACAGACACTGTGGGACTGGCGAGGAGCCAGGAAGCGGGAACAGGTGGGCGCTTGGGTGCATCTATGCAGGGTGCTGCTGCCAGGCGGAGCGTCCCTGGTGATCTTCCGCCCTGGTTTTCAAATGGCCAGACGCGAGCTCTGAGTGGCTCCCCTCCAGCCCGGGGTGGATGGTGATGCCAGGGCTATTCACCATGGAAAAAGCAATCCATTCTCAAGCGAAAATCAAACTGCCATCACCAAAGAGGCACCACCTACTGGTGCCCACCACACTTAACTGGCTGGCACACTTTGCCAGGCCTACAGCCAATCCAGTCCCTCTGCTGTCATCTCTCCTTAGACCCAGGCAAGAGGGCCCCCTGCCCAGGACCCCAGCTGGTCGGAACCACCAATATAAAGGCTTTCTTTGGTTGGTTGGTTTTGCAAGGAAGCATGTTCATTGCTTGGTACCCACTTGATAGGATGGATGTTATGGGCAAGAGCTGGGAGAGCTGGACGGGGCTCCCAGGCCAGAGGGCATGGTGCTGGTGCAAACACCAGGCTGCCTGCTCCAGATCACCTAGACCAGCTTCCCCAGATGACCTTGTTTGTCCTTCCCCTTTCTTGGACCGTGTCATTTGGGAAGTACACAGGCAGCAGAGGGAACTTTGTGTACCCGGCTCCCTGGGGAGCTTGTCCTGGCCCAGGTTTGGGCGGATCCAGTCACCCTAGGAGCCCCGGCTCCTAGCCCTGTGTTTGTCCTGCCCCATGCTGGTCAGTCCATCCCTGACAGGCTTGCAGTGGCCAGCGAGGGGCAGCGCGGCTCCTTCAGCTTCCAGGTTGAGAAGGTGGGTCTCGGGGAACAGGCTGCGGGCCCTGGGTGGATCTGGACTGTGACTCCTCGGTGTTCAGGCACGACGCGTCCGGGCTCCACCCGTGTCCCTGTCCTGGCTCTGCCCGTGTTAGGGGAGACCTCCTCTGACAGCACCGTGCTCCGGGTGGAATTGCATGCGAAGTTACAAAGAGTGTTGTGAAAATCCTCAGCAGGGGCAACCTTCCAGCGTCATCCTCTCTTTTGTTAGCTCCTGGAGACACACGGATGGCAAAGGGACAGGGCGTCCGGAGGAAACGAGCTGGGGTAAACGTTTGCTGGCATGGCTTTGGCTGGCCCTGAAACCTGAGGACAGAAGGCATGCGGCTCGCGTGTTCACTTGCGCACGGGCACATGGGAGGAGAGTGGGAAGAGCAAATGGCACTCCAGGGGGAAAGAGGCTAACGCATTTTGAAACAGGTGCTGCCAAAAAGATTGCTCGCCTTTGAAAGCTAAAAGCATGATTTGAAATTTTTGTTTTTCTGTTCCTAGCTTTCTGAGCTCACAGAAGCTACTACCACCGTTCTAAGACCCCGGGGCCAAATCAGAAATGCACTGAGAAAGGGAGCCCCAGAGGGACACTGCTCCCAGGAGCACATGAAAGGTGGTGCCTGATCTCCCAGTCACTTCAGCAGGTCCCAGCCGGGCATCCGGCCCACCCTGTCCCCAGCATGTCTGAGAATCGATGCCTCGGACCCCGGGGCCTTGGCATTTCCTGTGGGTCTGAAGCCCTGCTGCAAACATGCTAGTGGCTTTTTTCAAAGGAGGACAGGAAAGGGGCCTCCTCCTCTCGTTCTTGCTTCTGGGAGGTCACGGTCATTTGCTCCATGCTGATGAGGTTTGCTTTACTTTTCTAGGCAGGAGAACGGGCTGTTTATTACACGGTAGAACGTGTATTGGGCCCGTCACCATCAGAAGAAAACTTTCTTGCACAAGGGCTCTGAGCTGTGCTGTTGTCTTTGGGTCTCATCCCCACACTTGCTCCCAAGGCTGGAGGTCCATGCAGCTGCTGGGCACTTTGGCCAACTCGCAGCTGTCCGCAGGTGGAAGCGTCACGTCCCTGCCCCTACCACATCCCTACCAGTGGTCATGTCACAGGAAGATTCTTCCACGTGAACAAAATGTATTAGCATTCATTCACTGGCCGGTGTGGCTCTGTTGGTTGGAGTATTGTTCCATAAACCAAAGGGCTGTGAGTTCTATCCCCAGTCAGGGCATGTTCCTCAGCTGCAGTTTCGATCCCTTGTCGGGATGCATACAGGAGGCGCCTGATCAATGTTTCTCTCTCTCTCTCCTCCCCTCCCTCTCTCTCTCCCCCTTCTTCTCTCTCTCTGAAATCAGTAGACATATCCTTGGGTGAGGATTTTAAAGAAGTATTAGCACAGAAGCAATAGAGAACCTGGGTGTCTATAAGCTCACCCAAGTCCTTGCTTTCTGTCTGCTGTGTTCCAACAAGAACCCGCATCAGTGGAAAAAACCCATAATTTTGACTCAGCTTAAATGTCACTTGCTCTGAAATGCCTTGCTTGGGGGTCCTGTCTCAAGTAGCTCCCCATCCCTCCAACCCCAGTCACTGGGTGTGGAGCCCGTTACCCACTTTTATTTCCTCCATGCCACCAGTCACTCACTGGTATTATTCACTGGCTCACTGTTTTTTACTGCCCTCGCCACCCCCCTAAAAAAAAAAAGAATGTATAAAACACAAGCACAGGGATCTGTTTTGTTTGCTGGTGGGAGCCTGGGGTCCAGGGCCCAGTGTGGTGCCTTGGCCCCAGGCGGGCTCTGAGCGCATGGTGGTTGGGCGAATGAAAGAGCTTCATGTTCTTTTCCTTCGCTGGCTTTACCGTCTGGGTATGAGGTAGAGGATGGCACTCTCCCCCATCCTTCGAGAAAAGAGAAGAGAGCTATTTGTTTTTATCTTCACCTGAGGATGTTTCTTCCTTTGCTTTTACTGAGAGAGGAAGGCGGTACTAGTGGGGGTGGGGGAGAGAGAGAAACATCGATGCGAGAGGGAAACGTTGACCCAAGAGAGGAACATCGATTGGTCACCTCCAGAACACGCCCCAGCCGGTGACTGAACCCACAGCCTAGGTATGCGCCCTGAGTGGGAGTTGGTCCTTCAGCCTTCGGGTGTGTTATGGGATGACGCTCCAACCAACTGAGCCACCCCGGCCAGGGAAGATGAGAGCCATTTGAACTGGGCCCACCGGGAAACTAAAGCTTGAAAGTTGCTTCATGGCATTCCCTGCGACTGGAGAACAGAACTGTGGATTTCCTACCAGCCTCTTCTCAAAACTGGGGCTTATTTTCCTTCGTATTCCTGACCTATCACCCAGTGTCTCTGCACCTGACACAGCACCTGGTGCCTGGCAGGGGCTCTGGAGTTGTTTGGTAACCAATACTGGCTTCCTCCCCCTCCTGCCCAGGGCCCTCCTGCCCAGGGCCCTCCTGCGGCTCTCTGGCTTCTGGGTTTGTCCTGTTATGTTTCCCGGACTCTCTTGATTGACAGGATCCCAACTGAAGCTTGCTGAAGAAGGGAATGAAGGATTAATTCCTTCAAAATCCTGAACGTTCTGGAGGGCCCACAGTGGGACCGGGGCTCCAGCGATGAGATCAGGGTTTGGTTTTGCCTCATTTCAGTCTCTCTGGCTCAGAGAGACCCGCCCCATGGGGAGGCCCTCTTCCCAGCAACCCCAGCAGAAAGAGGAGTTGTCATTCATTCCCTGGGTGCTAGGAGAATTGTCTGGGATTGGCCTAACTGATTACCTGCCCATCGCCGAACCATCTGGGGCCCCCCAGGGGCCTCCGCTGTCCTGACTGGCCCACTCCTGGAGCTGGGGGTGGGTGGGACCCACCCTCCCCATTGCCAAGAGAGTGAGGAGGGGGTGGTGGCTGCAGGGGACGAAACCACCTGCAGGGTCCTCGGAGGAAGCTGTCATCACTCCGCGGTGCACAGGAGGAAAAGGGATGGACAGAGAGGTGAAGCAGCCTGCTTAGGAGCTCATGGTGGGTAAGAGGCTGAGTGAGGATTCAAACCTGAGGCGCCCTGACTGTAGTCTGTGGGACACTTGTTTTCCTGTGCCCAGGACAAGAGTACAAAGGAAGACCCACCCACACTGTCAAAATGTTTAGTTGCCAGTCAAGTTCAAGAACTGTTACGTGCAGTCTGCTCCCTCATCTGCCCGGCAGGTGCGCCTTCACAGTGACTTGCAGAGCCAGGTTCCCACGTAGGGTGCTGGGTTCCTCTGCGCTGGTGGGTGGCTATGGGGTGTGCTGGCTCCCGGCCTCAGCCCCCAGCCCCCAGCCACAGCCCCCTCCCCACTGCCCAGCCTCTGTTCTGCCCCACGAGCAGCCTCCAGCACAGTGTGGGGACATACTAACCTGCATGCCCACGGTCTGTCCACAGGCAGACGCCACCCTCCACCCTCCCCTGGGCTGGGGCGGGGCACCAGCAGTGATACCCTCTCCTGGGGCTCAATCGGGGAAGACCCTGCCCCAGCGTTGGGGGGTGCTTAGGGTCATTCTGATATCCCAGGAACTTGAAGGTTGGGACAGCTAGGGGCTGCGGGCTCTGAGTGGGCACACCCCCACAGTGCTGTGGGCTCCTTGCTCTGTGGAGGGGCTCAGCAGGGGGAGGACCAGGGCAGGGCCCCTGTCCTCTCGGCCCCAGGGCGGAACTGGTCTCAAATGTCTATGGGGGCTTCTAGGCATTCATTCATTCGGTGTCTGAAAGAACCCCGACTGCCCCTCACGGAGGCAGTGGGCTGAGGTTTGGGGAGGGAGCGCCAGGCCGGGACTGTGGCTGACTGCTGTCTCCGGTCTTTGGAGAGGTGGCCTCTCCCAGGGCCTCAGTGTTCTCATGAATGGGGTGGCAATGTGGCGCCGGGTCATCTCTAATGTGCTCCTCTGCCCGCTGAGTCTTTTCCACCCATGTGCCTTCACTTGCATCGGCTCACGATAAACTTGGATTTTGTGCAAAGGTTAGGAGAGAAAGTCGTTTTCAATCTACTTTCTTTCTCACCTGAGAAGAGTGTCCTCGTGCTTCCGGTCACTAAGGGGAAAGAAAGTTGGGGTGGGGAGAAGCCAGGAATGAAATACTTGACTCACGTTGCTAATTACGCATACTAAGTGGTGGTATAATGGGGGATTCCAACATAAATCCCTTCTCTTTTTAGTGGAACGCCTAACCGTGTGCATAACAAAAATCCTTGGCTGCAATCAGAGTTCATTTAGATGATAATTTTAAGTTTCAGTTACCACTGGCTCTCCCTGCGGAAACATACAGCAGGGAGAGCGACCGCAGGGGTGGGCTCCTCCTGCAGCAGCCGGCGGGGAGGACTCACTCCGGAGCTAATGGCTGTTTCCTGCGATTTATTTCTCCTGCGTATCACCTTTGTTGTGGGAGAGGGGAAAATGAATTTCTTTACAAGTAGTATTAATCTACCTCTGCCCACATCAAGGCACAGAAAATAAAACTCCAGCAGTACTTTTGGAGAATTTCGAAGCAGGGCAGATAAGGGCTGGGAGTTGAACATGCTGATAGTAGAAGGAATTTGTTCTTAAAAAAATAAATAAATAACCCAGGTTTTTGAACACGGGTAAGTGCAGAAAAAAATGGGAAGTTTCTTTCCGAATGGCTGTGTTGCCATTCCCAGTGGGCAGTCCTGCTGGAAAGTGACCTGCTTACCACGTCGACATTTGGGCTGACTGGTTCCTTGTTGAGGGGCTGCCCTGGGCATCATAGGGTGTTTAGCAGTAACCCTACTCTCTGTAATGAGTCAAATTGTGACCTCCACGTAAATACATTAGAGCCCTAACCCCTAGTATCTCAGGATGCGGCCTTATTTAGAAATAGGTTTATTGCAGACATGGTCAATTAAGAAGAGGTCACTAGGGTGCACCCCAATCCAGTAGGACTGTTATCTTTATAAAAAGGGGACATTGGGACACAGAAAGCTCCCAGGAGGAAACCCCGTGAAGATGAGGGCAGAGATCCATCAGGATGGTGCATCTCTGCTCCAGGGAAGGCCAAACACCACTGGCAACTGCCAGGAGCTCGGGACGGCCCTGGACCAGACTCTCACTCAGACCTCGGAAGGAGCCGACTCTGCTGCCACCTTGATCTTGGCCTCCCAGCCTCCAGAGCTGAGAGTACATTTCTATTGTTTAAGCCCTTGGCTTACGGTGCTTTGTTACAGCAGCCCCAGCAGACTAGCACAACCCCCACCCCCGTTGTGGCAGCCCTGAATGCCTCCTGCCGTTGTCGAATGCCGATGCGGGCACAACCGCCACTTGCGAGCCCCAAAGCACGTATCGTCCACGGTGCTGTTGCCACCCACACCAGGGCTGCGTAGTTGCGACGGAGTCCCTGGCTAGCAAAGCCTAAATATTGACCCCCGGTCCTTTACAGAAAAAGTTGACTGGTCCCCAGTCGCAACTGTGCTGGGGTGCCCCTGAAAGTCCGTTGTGGGACTGGGAGGCCCACTTGGGGTTTTCTCAGGGGCTGAAGAATCGGACCACGAGCTGTGGGGGTGGGGGGAAAGTGAAGATGCAGAGAGAGGATGCTGACGTGTAGACGTGCGGATGAGAGCAACCGCTTGCCCTGCAGGCCACTGGCCAGCCAGTGGTGCATTCTGGGTCGGAGTCCGCCCACCTGGGTCCCCTGACTGGGAGCCTCGTCCTCGGCCCGCACTCTGTCTCTGTTGCCTGAAACGGGCATGTGTCCTTGGACTGGTTGCTTCCTTGCACCAGTTTGTGATTGTAGGGAAGGTTCTCGGTGTCTTCCAGCCCAGCCTTTGTGTTGCACGGGGCTGCAGGCTGTGTCCTCGTGGAGACTGGTCTCTGCAGGTCCCAGGTCTCGGGTGCACTGCGGGCTGGCCACTGTCCCCGTTCACCGAATGCCACAATGCAGGCAATGGGAGCCTTCCCTCCTAAAAACTGCCCTTGGCAAGAAAGGCCTGTGAAGGTGTCCCAGGTGTGAGCCATGGGAGGGCTTTCTCAGACCCTTTGACTCTAGGTACTTAAAGAATCTCTCTGTGGAAGGGGTTAGCTGGAAAACTCACGTGTTACTCAAAAGACCTTCAGCATCATTTCCTGTCTCTGAATGGCCCTCGGCGCACTGGTTACAGGCAGGCACAATTTAAAACCCCACCGTCCCCTAGGTTGGCTGGCTTTTAGCACCTGGAAGGTCAACGCTGGACTGCTTGCTTCAGGCTCCGAGGTAACACTTGGAAAAGTTTGGGGAAAAGAAGACAAACTGAAACAAAACCAGGCAGGCTGGTACAGACAATTGTCTGGGCTTGAATGTGCCCCCACAAAGACAGGCTGACGTCTTAAACCCTGGCACCTGTGAATGTGACTTATCTGGAAACACGGTCTTTGAAGGTGTATTCAAAGTTAGGATGGAGTCGTGGGTCCACTCTAAGCCAGTATGAGTGGTGTCTGTGTAAGAAGAGGCAGAGGGGGACACACAGGGAGAGCACCACGTGACGGTGAAACCGGAAAAGACACCAGCGTTCAGGCTGCCTGTCATTGCCAAACCCAATACGCAATGACAGCGATGGAACCTTCATGAGCGCTTAATTCAGATGGCCAGTGATCTGAGAAGACGGCGGGTTCACACCCAAAAGATCTGTCTTCCCTTTTTCTTTCCAGGCCAGACTTTTTAGAACAGGGAATAAACAAGGTGTGGTAAAGGGCTTTGAAATTCAGGGAGAGTTAGGTGAAAGAGGCTGCAGCATTCCTGTCCTGGGCAGATAGCTGTTCCCAGGGTCAGGTGGTCGTCTGTCTTTCCCGGAACACAATGGCCAGGATGCTGCCACTCGTTCCCAGGTGGTGATCTTCAGTAGTGCCCCAGGAGGTCGGCTGTTTTCCCAGGAGCCAGGATGGGCCTTATCTATCTGTAGCTTCTGAAACAAAAGCTTTAGGGAATACATTACTTGCTAGGCTTGTAACTATTTACCTTAAACTAAAATTTTCCAGCTCTGACGTCCCCCATCAAAGACAGAGGCAGACATTAGAGGGACGCCCCTATAAGCCAGGCATCGCCAGGCTGGCTGGCTCTCAGCAGCAGGTAGATAGCCGCATGAGGCTGCGTCCCCTCTGAGTGCCCAAGAGGGAACCGGCCCTGCTGACCCTCTGACTGTGGACTCTTTAGCCTGCCGGGCTGTGAGGGAGTGAACTGCAGCTGTTTTCCATCATCCAGTTGCGGCAGCCCTGAAAAACCAGTGCAGCCAACAGTCGTGGGAAATGTGTGTTTCTGCTTTGTACAACGTGTCCCTGTGGCTTAGCCATCGTGTGGCCTGGAGGTCAGGTCACTTCCCATCTCCTGCACACACTCACGGTGCCCTGCACTCTGTCTTCCAGGCAGTCATTGCCATTTGTGACTGTGTGTGTGCACGTGTCACTCTTGGACCACCTGCTTCTCCCACCAGGTGGAAGCTCCACCCATGGCAAACAGCAGGTGTTCGGTCAGGGTTTGTCAGGAGACCTTGGACCTGACTTATCGACCTTTTCTGAACCTCCCTTTCCCTGTCTGGGAACTGAGCACATCATTGGTGCCCACGTCACGGACCACTGTGAGAAGTATGAGAGAATCTGCGTGTGCCACACGAGGCACGCACGATGTGTACTGAAAGCTGGGGTTGGTGTTTCCTGCTTGAGTCTTTCCCTGCATCTTTTTTTTATAAAAGCCTTGGTGGCCGGTAGAGCTTCGGGTGTGTTTACCTGCTCTGAATTCCAGCTCAGCACACAGCCGGCTGGTGTGACTTGCCTTGCTAATCCCAGGTAACAATTTGTCATTGAGAATGGCAGTTGGAATCTGACACTTCCCTCCCCCTTTCTGAGAAGGTTCCGCGGTTTCTGAGACCTCACCACTAAACAAGCCCTAAAGATCCAGAAAGAACCTTTCCTGAAATTGCCATTAAGGCCATGCTCACCACCCCGGGAGAAGCTAACAGATGGAAACATATTGACGTGTTAACAGTTTGAGACCTTTCCCCCAGGAAAACCTTTTAGCTTGCCAGGGTTCGTTCACCTTAATTAAAAATTATCCAAAGGATACATCTCTTTCCATCATGCTGTGGGCACACAGAGAGATTTTTTTTAAAGGGAATTAAATTAAAAAAAAAAACCCTCATCCTTCTTCAAATAAATCCTGTTTGTTTTATCACACAGAAGAGCCTGCTGGCTATTCATTGTCAATTAAATGTGAGTGCTAATGAAAATGGCATTGTGCAACCACTCATAAACGTCAGTCTGTCACTCAGGGCCCCATGGCAGGAGATGGCCGTGAATTTGCAATATTTTACCCACAGTGAGACCACACAGCACCTCCCTGAGTCACAAGAAAGAAGACCGAAGATTGAGTTTACTGTGAAATTGCTGCACAGCTTTTTTGTGAGATGAGTTACATTCTCAGGATGCTTTTTAAACCAGGCTGACGCTCACAGGTCAAACACTGTCCTCCACCCGTTTTTGTATGATCCATGAGCTAAGATGGGTTTTATGTGTTTAAATGGGTGAAAATAATCCAAAGAATAACAATACTTCATACTACATGAAAATCACATAGAATTGAAATTTCAGTGTTCTTGAGTCAAGTTTCATGGGGACACAGCCATGGCCTTTCATTTGCTTATTGGTTGTGGCCCGCCTGTGGTTTAAGTGACCACTGTGGCACCTGAGCTCACCGTGAGTTCACGCACGCTCACATGCACACTTGCACGCCCATGCAAGCTCGCACACGTACGCTCTGCCTTTTCCCCAGCATCTCCTCCAGGGCAGCCTGGACGCCAAGTGCTCATGGCGTGCCCACCCCTCATGGGGGCGAACCGGTGTCATCCATAACATAACTCACCCGTGCTCTCGTGGGAGGTGAGTTTTAGGCATGGAAGGTGGTCCTCAATGTGTGCTGGGGCTCCGCTCTGTCCTTTTGGAGTTGTGCTAACTCCCGCTGTCCCGTCTTAGCTGTCGCCCTGAGGGAGGAGAAAACCAGCGTTGGCCCCATGCGGCCCAGGGAAGGAGTGAGAATTGGGACCCGAAGAGGTGCTCACAGAGGGGAAGTGGATGCCCCTCCTTGTTGTCTCAGGAGAAGGGCCAGGTCTGGGGTGCATTTGCTGCTCGCACACTGTCCTGAGACACATGTCAGGCCCTGGCTAGGTCCTGTGGACAGAGTTAGTGGTGTGCTCGGACTTTGGGTAACAGAGTTGCAGCTGATGCCACAATAACGGAGTCCTGGGCCAACTCGGAGCAACCTGTTCAGGCAGGTGAGGTGTGTCTTTGCCAAACCCCCTGCGTGGGTCTTGCTCTTCTAAGCCCCCTGCTTCTTCCTGCACTTGCCTGGCTGACCCAAGGTTTCCCTGCCACCTCACAGACACTGGAGGTGGAGGGAGATATTGCTCCCCAGGGGGCCCACACCAAATGGCCCTCACCCTCGCATGGCCTCCTGCTGCTCCCAGCCACCTCTGCTTCCCAGTTTTCCGTGCATGTAGTAGTGTCTCCCAATTATTAATTTGGTGTGACTGTGTGACGATAAAGAGCACCGATGGATGGACAGGGTATGGCTACATTGTAGTGTGAAACCCATGTGGAAAGTGACACGCTTCAGAAATGGAGTATGCCCTGGAATTGGCTACCTGGAGTCAAGTTCTCGCTCTGGTACTCTCCAGCCGTGTGCCTTGGGCAAGTTTACTGATCTCTCGGAAGCCCTGTCATCTCCTGTCCAAACTCCGATGGCGCACATCGTTGGGGTGAGCGGCGCTGATGAGTGATTTGTGTGGATGCCCGGCCCCGTGGCCGGCTCAGGACGAGAGGTCTGTGTGTGGCAGCTGATCGTGGCACTGTTTTAGTGCCAGGTAACCTCCTCAGTCTGTCCTGGAATGCAGAGCACCTGAGCAGCTTAGACCTGGGAAAGTGGGGAGAGCCATCTCTGCTCTCACCCCTGCCGGAAATACATGTCTGCATCCAAGTTCCCCACCGCCAGACCCCAGTGCGACGGGAGTGACAGCTTCACATTGGGCCAAGGACTCACTCGCAGTGTCGCCGCAGCCGGCATGGGCCCAGATGACGTTTTCAGCATTGTCCTTCCTTTTCCTCCATCTTTGGAAAACCAGGCAGTCTCCCCACATTCCCTTCACTTAGCAAATATGCATCCATCACACTCTGCGTCTCAGATTATACTGGGACCTGTGAGCAAAGCAGGTGCGGTCTGCTCTACAGCCCAGCTGAGCGTTAATCAGGTCGCCACAGTGGATTCCCGTTTTTCAAGGCAAGGGCATCTTGCTGCTGTGAGGGGAAGGGGTGGAAGGCAGTGGCTGGCGGAGGTGGGGGGACCCTCGAGGAGGCTCCCGGAGCTGCTCAGGAATGAGACAATGCTGGATCAGATCTGAGCGGGTGGCACAGATGTGAGTGACCAGAAGGTCAAATGAGAGCGACCAGGGCGGGGTTGGAGGAGGACATGGAACTGGTCAGGACCGACCATCTGGTTTCTGGCTATGGCCCTGGGTGGCGGGGAGAAAACTCCAGAAGAAGGCCAGGTTGTGGGCAGAGCATATAGGTGCATTTAGGGAACCCAGGTGGGGTGCTGGTCAGGTGGTAGATCTACGGGCCTCAAAGGAATTCGCTTTACTATTGGGCCCGTTAGGGATGAGTAGAGAAATTGCATCCCCGAATCTCCTGGTCCCACCTGTGTGCGCCACGCAGGGGTCATGCTCATCCTTCACATACTGCACACACCCTGGACTAATACCGATCACTGCCTGCTCCAGCAGTCCGTGTGAGGAGACAGAGCATCATGGAGCAAGGAAACTGGAGCCTTGCCAGCAGAGAGGCTCCCTGGAGACTCTGAGGCCCCTGCTGCACCCCCGAGCTGATGCCTGGGTCTGTCATTCACAGACTCCCAGTTCTCGGGTTGCAGTGTCACTCCCTCGCACAAGCACAAGCGGTGACACTGGCCCCTCTGAGTCCTCCACGCTGTCAGAACACACCCGCCCATCTCAGAGAACCACAGCGGTTTGTATGTGCTGCCTCATCTGGCTTGCACTGTAATTAGGTAATTCTTAGCAAATTGGACTATGATTTTTTAGTATATTCCTGTCACTTTTATTGAGGTATAATTCACACACACCAAATTAATCCATTTTCGGTGTATACTTCAGTGAGCTGTGACAACGCGTGTAATCTCAGAACTACCACCACACTCGTGACGTGGAGCATCTTGCTGGCCCGAGTCTTCTTGTGGCCCTTCAGAGCCTGCCCCTTCTTGCCACACCCCCGTTGCTGACAGCCCTTGGCTGCTTTTTAACACCATGGTTTTGCCCATTCTAGAGTTTTATATAACTGAAATCGTTCTGATGGTAAACTTTCATGTGGAACTTTTTTCACTCAGTGTGATGCTTTGAGAGTCACCCATGCTGGAGCGTGCATCAGTAGTTCGCTCCTTTTGACTGCTGAGTAATATTCCAGCTCACAGCTGCGGGCACTGGCGTTCTTTCCAGCGTTAGGCAGTGGTGGATAGAGCTGCCCTTTGATGTCCACATGCCCGTCTTTGTGCAGAATGCGCTTTCTCTTGGATGAATAGCACCGGAGGACTTACTAGTTCATAGGGTCAAGATGTATGGAACTTTAGGAGAAACTCAAAGTGCCTGTAGCCTTTTACATTCTCCCTCAGCGACGTTTGAGAATGTTAGTTTTTCCATATCTTCTCCAGTACTTTTAACTATGGCCATCCAAAGGGTATCCAGTGGACTTGCATAGTGGTTGAAATTTGTATTTTCCTAGTGATTACTGGGGTTGAGTATCTTTTTATATTTTTACTTGCCATTATCTATATACTCTGGTGAAATGCCTATTCAGATCTTTTGACCATTTTTCACTCAGTTATTTTTGTTTGTGATAGTAAAATGTTAAGAGGTTTTCAGGAACTCTAGACACAGACCTTTTCACAAATACACTATGCACACATTTTCTCCCAGTCTGCGGCTTGCATTTTCACTTGTTTCCAGGTCTTTTTAAAGTTTTATTTATTAAAATATTTAAATTGTGGTGAAATATGTGTACCATGAAATTTACTGTCTTACTCCTTCCGGCTGTGGGTTGCGTTTCCCCCTGTCTTTTCACCCCTCATACTTTCGAACTGGGTGTCTGCAGTGTGACCCTTACACAGTCGGTCGCTGGATTTATTCTGGTTCTTTAATTTTGTTGGATGTCGTCTTGCAACATATGCAAGCTATTTGAAATTCGTTTGATTTGCTTTTGAGATGGGCTTCTAATTCAAGTTCGGGTTGGTCCAGAGCAACCTTTAGTTCACCACTGAGGCGAAATCCACCCAGGAACTCTACTCACGTCTTCGCGTCTCCAGACTGGCTGCCGGAGCCACACATCGCTCTCAGCCCCGCAGGCGCCGTGGTTTGCTCTGCTCCAGTTGCCCTTCCCTGACCTTGAGTAGTGTCCTCCCGTGGGCACGCAGCTCAGTCCTCTGCCAGAGGCCCGAGGGAACCCTCTACAAGTTTCCCAAGCTCTCTGCCTGTACAGTTCCCTCCTCTTTCACTCCTTGTCATGAAAATCCTAGCCACAGGGACCTCCCTGAACTCCAGACTCTGTTTCTCCGACTCAGCAGGGCCACTGGGCTGTGTCCAGTCCTCCTTCCTGTACTCGGATCTGGAAACGCTCTCCACGACGCGTCAGCTAAGGAATCTATGGGGCTCGCCTTGTTTGCTGCTCTTCTTTGGAAGGCAACCCTCCTGTGCTGCTTGTTGTCCAAGGTCTGGAAAAAACACACAGCTTTTAGTCATCAGGGAGGAAGGTAAATTTTGCCTCAGGTACAGTATCACAGCCAGAAGTAGAAGTCACGCTTATAGCTTTATTCGCATATATCTATATAGCTACAGGTAAAAGACTTCAATTATCACACATCTTACTGTAACAAGTTTTAAAATGTCAAAACATTTTGGTAATGTCAACATTTTGCTCAATGTCAAACAGCTATTTCTTTTTCTATTTCAGCAGTTCTTAACTTTGGGGGATTTGTGGATTCATTAGAGAATCCAGGGACCCCTTGCTCTGAAAAACGCGCATTGCCACACATGCACATTAGCATGCAGATTGAAAAGTACACACTGATCCCCTGATCTCCCCTGCAGACCTTGGAAGACTGCTTGGCTCCAGGTGAAAAACTCTTGCTCTAATTCACATGAGCTTTGCTTGTAACTTTGCTGATGAAAAAATTTATAATTTCCTCTCAGTCTTACCTTGCAGCGTTGTTGCAAAAGATTACACTGGCAATGTCAAAAAACTTCAAAAGGGTTATGGAAATATAGTATATTTTTTGTGATGATGATTGTTACTGATGTTACTGTCATCATCACTTATAATAATGGCTCTTCGGTAGTTTTGAAAAAGGTAGTGGTTAGTTCTTGCAGTGGTTCAGTTTCTTCCTAACTTTACGGGAAATGTGCACACACACACACACACACACACACACACGTAAATGCTGCGCGAGCACACTTATTTTTCAAAAAGTGTTTGCAACGGCACGGCGTCTGTTTCCTTGAAAATGCGGTTCCTGTCCTCTTTTCTCTCAACTCAGTGTCTCCGGTTGAGAAAAGTCATTCGACACATTTATCCAGTTTTTGCATCGATTTACAAGTAAGCATTGTGTCAGGTACTTTGTGAAATTCATTTTTCCGCACTATTAAAATCAATAAAGATGCAGTTTGTGGCATAATCTTTCTCAGGCATCTCTCTGAACGGGTTATGTGTTGTTATTCAGTGTGGTCTGTGCCTGCCCAGTGCAGGAACTGACCCGGGTTTCGGCCCTGCCCCATGCTGGGCTGTTTTTATCCCCCTTCTCTCCCCATCATGGGCGGGACAGAAGCCGTGACCGCACGGGCCTCTACCGCAGCACACGTGTTTCCACGGCGCCCGTCTTTGTGTTGCCCCCTCCCTCCGACCCCTCTGCATCCTGTCCCTTGCCATGTGTACCTGTGCCCTTATCCCTGTCAGCACCCATCCAGAATTCTGTGCCTCTTTCTCTTTAAGTAGCTAAGTCCCTCCCACCCTTCACTTCTGGTCTGGGGGTCACCTGCTCCAGCAGGACCTCACGGCCCCCTGTACCGGGGCCATCTCGGCTCCTCGGAAGTCTTGGACCACAAGCTCCTCCACCAGCTTATTTCAGCTCTAATGTCAAAAGTTTAACATTTGCTCGTGCAAGAGATTGTCACGTCTTCGAACGTAGAGGCCGTGCCGTCTCGCTCGGACACCCCTCCAGTATTGTGGTTGCCTGAGAGGAGACACTCAATACTTACCCACTTCCATTTATGTGGACACATTTCTCCCCTCTCTGCCCGCCATGACAGATCAAGAAATCGCCTCCACCCTCTGCCTGGGACCTTTGAAGGGCTACCCAGGAAAACCCCAACTGGGCTACCCTTGAACACAGCTGAGGGGGAAGGGACGCTGGCTGAGCTGCTGTGTGGGGCGATGTGGCAGGCCCTATTAAGATTATAAATGGTTGTCCCAGCAACTCCTCACCCAGGGAAACACATTCAGGAGAGTTGAAAACTCAAGGACAAGAATTTTTTCCCTGACATATTGTTTGTGATTGCAGAAAACTAGGGGAAAACAGCAACAACGAAATGTCCAGCAACACGTGGACATAACTACAGTTAACCCACACAACAGGCCCTCCTCCTCCGCAGTTTGAAAGCCTAGAGCAGACCCTTACGTACCGGTGTAGTAACAAGACCTCCCACACACGTTTCAAAAACATTTAGAAATGATATAACTAGACTATACCCCTTACAATTTAAGAACGAATGCCACAGAATCTGTGTGTGTCTATGTGTTCGTATGTGTGGAATCTTCGTGTTCCTTCCAGGAGGACTGAATGTCACAGACGTTCTAGATAAGTCAGTGAGCCAGGCAACAACGGGACGCAGTCAAAACGTACTCCTGAGACCCCTGAGGGAAACACTGTTCCTGGGTCAAGTTTGAGTGTCTGTTACAAAGCCAATGAAGCTTGATATTGTTTCCGGCCAAGTCGGAGCTAGTCATTGTTTCTCCGAGCAGCCTGTGCAAAGTGGCAGCTTGAGTTTCGAGGCCACACTGCTCAAGCAAAAAGAAACACCTGTTTATAAGCTGCTCACCCCATGACGGGCCCTCTGAAGCTGAGACCACGCAGTGCTTCCCAGCAGGGGCATCTGAACCTTTAGGGCAGGACCGTCGGTGGTGGGCGGTGTGTGTGTCATGGGCATCGGCATCTCTACCTCACTGCCACGGATGCTTCCTACCACCATCCTTCACCTCACAATGAAGCGCTCTTCCAAATGTCCTCTAGGGGGCAGTGCTTCACCTGGCTGAGAACCACTGGAGTGGGATCCTGTCTCCCAGCTCATTCTCACCCTTGTCTAGGGTAGCCCACGGAATGCAGTGACCGGTGAGGGAAATCACCCGCTCTACTTATTTAACCAGGATTTGGTTTTCACTTTTTGTTGCTGAACCTATGTAGTTGAATCCATATAAGTCGTGTGCTCAAAGCAGGGGGTGTGTCCCCCTACCCTTTCAGTTCTCCGTTGCTTAATGACAAACCACCTAGAACACAGTGCGGCATGAGAAGACCCCACTTCATCATGTTTGTGGCTTCTATAGATCAAGAGTCCGGGTAGGGCCCAATGTGAGGCTCTGCTCCATGATGTCCGGGACTTCGGGTCCAAGGGTTTGACAGGCTCGGGTGGACCCCGTGGCTGGGGGTTGGACTCATTCAGAGTCTTCCTCACTCACTCACTGTCTCCTGGGCTTTAAGGACTGCCCAAAGGCTGGGTTCAGGTGGGGCTACAATCTCAACCAAAGGGGCTGGAGCCCCTGAAATGGCCTTGCAGGGGAGGAAAATCTTTTCTCCTCCACCCTCCTAGGTTCAGTGGCTGGGGGTCCTGCAAATTAAACTGACAAAAGACAGATTAACAAGGGAAAACAGAGTTTATTAGCACAGGCAATGCACGGACACCTGGGAGAAACCCGGTGCCGAGTGCCTCCAAGGGTGGTTGGCACCTGAGGCTCACACAGCACCCCGACACAGAGCATCACATTCGCAGAGAAGCAAAAAGGCCAAGGAAAGGGGGCTTGGACCTCCAGGGGCTGCAGACTGTGGGAAGGTAAATATCTGGGGAGACGAATGGAAGGTGAGGGCTATTTTAGGAAAGCTCGCTGCTCCCGAGCCTCTCAGGGCCATGTCTGGGCAAAGAGCCTGGAGCTGCCTCCAGTGTTGAAGAGTGTGAGCCTGTCTTTATAGGAGTGGGGGTGGGGGCAGGCAGAGAGCTTCCGTTTTCACTTTGTTTTTGCATCTCCTGTTTCTCAGCTGTCTTGAAAGTGGTATATTTTCCAGGAATGTATTCTGATCCTCTACAGCTTCCTCCCGCGGCTTGGCCTTCCTTACATGTGGCAGCCGCAGACTTCTTGCACGGTAGCTTCAGGGCTCCCAGGGAAGGGGTTCCAGCTTCAGCAGAGGCTTCCTGGCCTCTCGTGACCTAGCCTTGAGGGTCGGTGCTGTTGTGGGGGCAGACGCCGCAAAGACCGTCAGCTTCTCTGGTTCAGAGGGTTCCCTGCCTGCCCAGAAGGTATGGATGTTGTTGAAAGAGTGAAGGAAGCCACATACCCCAGTCACAGAACGGTGTGTGTGTGTGTGTGTGTGTGTGTGTGTGTTGACATGAGGGAACCCAGTGAAGACCCATTTATTCTTTATTTTGTGAGTTGCGCTGGATCATGGAATGCCTCGAGCCTCTCGTCTGCAGGCAGTTGGCTGAGCCTGGCCCTTGGGTGCTCCTCTCAGCCCATGGTTCATGTTAGCATCCTGGGAAGTTCCGTTCAGCGAGTCAAAGCCATCGGTGATTTTAGGCGGAGAAGTCACATCAGCACCTCAGGGGAGTCAAGGCCTTATCTTCCTTGCACCTTCCTGGCCGTAAAAGCACCTTCTTTAGGGAGTGGCGTGACGGTGAGACAGAGGCGGTAGCGTCAGCACGAGTGAACATACTGGTGACTAGCATTCACAGAGTGTGCCAAGCATTTGGAGAGGTCTACCTGCCTGATCTCACTGAATCCTCACCACAATGTCATAAATTGACATTTCTGTTATCCCCGTTTAACAGAAGAGCAAACTGGAGCTCAGAGGTGTTGTAGGCTTCCCACGGCCTCTGAGCCAGCACAGAGCTGGAGCCTCTGACCTCACTTTGTGGTGCTGCCCATGCCACCTGAGGCCCGTGTGGCTCCCTCTGGTAACAGTTTCTTCTGATATGGCAGCACCTTGGCGCCCACCGCCGCAGACCAGCCCAGCAACGGGGAAAGGGTGGGTGTGGCTTGCTGGAAGGCACCTGCCCCCCCCCCAAACCCTGTTCCAAACAAAAGAGGGCTTTGTACTCCGTGTTCAAGTTAAGTGGGTGATTAACCAGGTTCTGTGTTGCCAGTGGCTAACGAGGGTTGAATTAACCTAGCAGTTTGTTCCTTTGATGCTGGGTCTCCCTTTGCGATGGAAAGCAAATAGCAGTGACAATTGCAACATTATGTAAATGACCACAAGGAAACGGTTGCCAAGAGTTTAAGGAACGGGCTGTGTTCTCCAAGTGTTTCTGCCTCCGGCTTCCCGCGAAATGCCCTCCAGCATCCCCTGCCCAGCTGTGTGCCCGTTACCTCTCCTTGACCTGATCTGCTCCTCCAGCACAGCTCTGGGATTGGAGCAGTGACCTCCCCTCCTGCAACTCTATTTGGGACTGTGCCTTTAAGTTCTGACAAATAGCTTGTGCGTTCTGGACACTGCTGAGCTTCCCTGGGGCTCCCAGCTGCCTCATTACCCAAGGTCTGTCTTTGATTCACTTCAATTTATAGTCTCATGTATATGCCTTCTGCTTGCACCCTCTCTGGGGAAGGAATGGGGTGCAGTGGGCAGGGGGAGCAGGGTTATCATGGATTGTGCACTGGGTAGCTGTGCCACACACGTGGAATCCAAAGGGCACTGGAGGGGAGAGTTTGCTATCTGCCAGTTAGCCCTGAGTGGAGGGGTATTTACCATTTTCTCTTAAATTGGGATTTGGGGTTTGGGGCCTGGGCTGAGGCTCGGGGAGGGCAGAGGGGCCCTCAAGCCCACTTAGGATTTGGTGGGTAGTCTCATTGTGACCGCACTCCAAGAATGGTGGCATGAAGTGCTCCGTGTGAAGTGTGGTGAGTGGAGGTGAATACCAGAAAACCCAGGGCCCTTAACTTCAGGATGTTCCTTGTGTTAGATTCTAGAAGCATCTGTGTAAGGACCAAGTGAGAGACACATTAAATTTTAAAATGGCAAGGGTTGATCCTTTTCCTCCTTCCTTCCCTCCCTTCTTTCCTCCCTCCTTCCTCCCTTCCCCACTCCCTCCTTCCTTCTACCCTCTTTCCAGGATGAATACTATTTGGACATGGCTGTAAAGTAATAGAGTAACAGTCCAGTGAAAACCACATCGACAGCCAACATAATAGTGATAATCACCAGCCCTTGTCCTGACTGCCGCCATTTCACCAGTGGGAAACAACCAGCCCCCCATAGCGGCAAGATGCTGCACTGACCCCCACTGGCTTTCTTAGACCCTGCCCACACCTTACATGACCTTCCATTGAAGTCCTCTGAGTCCTGCCAGGTACCTGAATCATGCAGAGGCCAATCATGGTTGAACTGGGATTAGAGCCCCACAGCCCAACTCCAGGGACACGCTCGCGTGTTGGAGGGCCCCCAAGACCACACCCAGGTGTGGTGGTTCGGAAGCAGGACTCCCAGGACTTCTGGCTAGGGTTTATCACAGCAAAAGGATGCAAAGCAAGATCACGGAGAACAGGTCCATGGGGTAAGGTCTGGGGGAAGCCTGGAGCAAGCTGGGGGACACCCACATGCTTACTTCCCCAGGAAGTGAGTTGTGACAACACGGGGGAATGTTGCCAGCCAGGGAAGCTCACTGGAGACTCAGTGCCCAGGGGCTGCATTGGGGGCTGCTCGTGTAAGCACCCTCCTGCCTGGCGTGGGCCCAGATGCCCAACTGCCAGGAGGAAACAGGTGTTCAGCCTGAACCATACTGTTTGTACAATCAGCTTAAACACCGACAGCCACGCTTGTCATTTAGGAAACGTTGGAACTCTCCCCAAATCCAAATTCCCAGGTGCCAGCCGAGGGCCAACCTTGCAAGCCCACCTTTCATAAAATAGTCATGCCTGCTCTGTCAATTCTTTTCTGCACAGCTCATAACTACGACATTGACGTTTGTTGCATGCTCAGTAAGGGCAAGGCGCTGCCTCCGGAGAATGACTTCAGCCATCTCTGTGACCGGCTGCGTGTGAGCTGAGTGCTGTTTCATCCCCTTTGATGGACGAGCAGTTTGAGATGCATCCTCTTGCTCAAGGTGATACGGCAAGCATGTGGCAAAGGCAGGATTAGAATTTAGGTTCATTTGACTGCAAAGTATATAGAAGGCTGGTGGGGGTGGGCAGGTGAGTAGAGAAGGGAGAGGGAGAGAGAATGTGGACGTTATTCCCAGGTGGAGATACGATGGGTGCTTTCTTGTTCCTTCTTTGGTCAGTGGTATCATCTGACCCCCCCCCCCCGCCCCCATTGACATACATGGTTTAAGCAGAAACTTTAAAAATAATTTATGTAGGATTTTGGTGAGTTTCCTTTAACACATAAATAAACCCAATTATAAAGGCAGATAAACCGTCAGGATGCAAATGAACACTGCCTGATTACTGGCAGCCCGTGTGTTCTCTTCAGCGGGTTAAACGTGTTCCTGGGGACACTGTTCACACCCTGCATTAGCTTAGCAAAGCTTTTTCCTGGACGGGCCAAGGTTACCCTCTGGTGGTCCAGCTGGATTAGCCCAGAGGGTAAGGCCCTGATTAACATTCATCACGAGTCCAAGGTCCGTCTCCGGCAATTCTCGAACCTCCCAAACTAGGAGGGCACAGTAGGTATTTTTAAGTCATTTAAGATTGAAGAAGGATGGGGCTTCATTCTTACCAACATCAGTGAGTGAGTTCCTGGTCTCCTACAGACGGGGCGTTATTTTGTAGGGCTTTAGCAAAGAAGTCAAGGAGAGAAAACCCAGCTGGAGCTGAAGAAAACTTTCAACAGCACGAGATCCAGGACCCCAGGGAGGCCACCCCTGGTGCCTGGCACAGGCTCACCTGCCCACACGGCCTCTCTGTGCAGCTCAGAGGGATTGGGAGTCGCTGATCTGCGCTAACTCAGACTCTGACCACGGGAGCTGTGGAGAGAAGGGGCTGACCCCTCCTCCAGCTGCCTGAGCATCTGTGCCTTTCAGTTTATAAACCACAGCTGGCGTTCTCTGCCCGGCGGCCACAGTGTTCACCTAGGCTGCCTGGCCTGGTTGGCCTCTCACAGGCTGGGCAGGGTTTGGAAAGCACTTCCATGTGACGAAAGGGCTGGACTGTGAGTGATGGCGGGCAGAGAAAGCACAGTCTATATAGCGAGGATAGTATGTGCAAAGGCCCTGGGGTGGAAAGGGACTTGGAATGTTTGTGGATCTGTTCTGGTTCTCCCATCTGTCTGGTTCCTGACTCAGCTGTTACTGGGCCTTGCCTTTCCCTGGGAACCTCATCTATGACCTGCCAGGATATTGGGCCCAGAACCCGTTGTTTCTTGAAGCGTGGCTTCACCCAGGGACCCTTGTCCAACAGGGACCCAAGAGAACACAGCCAAGGAGACAAGCATCTGCTTGGTTTTCCCATTCTGACCTGCAGCCACCAACAATCCCCTGCCTCTTCCAGTGAACACAGTCATGCAAGGTCCCCCAACTTGGTGGTGCAAAGGACTGCTTAAGATCCACTGAGCTACAATATGTGAACTTCTTGGAAGACTCTCATGTGTCACAGATGCTTGGGGCAGTCTGTTTCTGGTGAAAGAGTCCCTTTTGGAATGCCAGACGGGCTACGTCTCCCAAAAGGAGCCGTGAGAAATCGATATCAGAGTTGGATTTGAAGTGATGGGAAGGATATTTTCAACCTAATAAATGACCTCTTCCTGCCCCCCGGCTGCAATCTTTTGGCATACAGTATCTGAGGTTGAACTAGTCACTGTGACATAGCTGCATAATGCCAGGGAGGGAAAAACCGCAGATGACTGGGAAACTAGGGGGGACTACTCCCCAGCGAATTCTCCGCCCTGCCAGGAGCAACACCAGAAGGCAGAGCCAGAAATCGCTAGCGCTCACGCCGTCTGCAAATCTGAGGCGTCTCTGAGGGTTCGCCAAACCTCCTGACAAAACCCAGCGTGGCTCCGACCCAAGCTCCCTTCCCCTCACAGTGTTTGCAGAGAAAACAAAGGGATGTTGTCTCGATGGTCCCCAGCGGCCCCAGAAAATGGAAGCAACAGCTGCGGTAGAAGGCAGGGCTCAGCCGAAACTTGTAACGTGTTTAGGACAAACGGTCTCCAGGGAAGCTGCCCTGTGTCCATAATGTGCTGCTTCATGTTCTCCCTCTGGAACGACCCCCACCCCTTTTCTCGGCCCGTCTCCAGCCAGCTCTCCACTTCCCTGCCCGTCCGCCTGCTCCAGGCTTCCCTCCACGGGCTCAGCCCCCACGCGCCCTCTCTCTCCTGCTCCCTCCACATCCGCAGTCCCGATGTTCCGTGGGGCCTGCCTAAGAGTAGGACAGACTTTAAGTTGATGTCACTAAGGCAGGATGGTTGACGACGACCCCCGTTATCCACGGACAGGTGTTTTTTTTTTTCCGCCAAGCCTATCAACCCAAGCGAGTCTCCAGTGGGATCCCAGAAGGTGCAGGGCTGTATTTTGAGAGTATTCCCTGGTCACCCTGAAAGGGGACTGTGGCACCGTCTGCCTGTGGGCACGTGTTTGGCTAACACTGGAGGCATCAGCACATGCAAAATAACCCCTTCTCTCCAATTTGCTGTTAACACTCCACCTTCTCACCTTCCCTCTCTTCCTTCTAGCTCATCGCCCTGTTCTCACCACCTGTCCTCAAAAGTTCAGGGGGCAGGACTGGCTTGTCTTCATTGGAGACCTTTCTCCCCAGGTTCATTTTGGAGCCCCGGTGTGAGGGCTGGCGATCCTGAATCTAAGGAGTGGGCGGTGGGTGGCACCAGCCCCACCGTGGCAACTCAGCCCCTGGGTCCAGTGAGGAGTGAGAGCGGTGGGAGGCGCCCGTGGGATCTGCCCAAGCCGGCCACCTGTGTCAGAGCTGTGCCCTCGCTCCCATTAGCCCACAACCTTTGCCTGCTTTGTTTTCTTGCACCAAGAGCCCTTTTTAGGGCCGAAAGGCCTCACTAGAGCAATTTCTTTCCCCGCCCTGCGCACACTAATACCAAGGGTGGGGGCAGGGCTGCGATGGGCACCTGTGAGGGACTGGGGAGGACTCCCGGAAGGGGGACACGTGGGGTGTGGTTCCCTGCGTTGGGGTTGCCGATCTCAGGCGGGCTTCCACTTAAGCCACTGGGGGTGGTTTCTCCAGTCATTCGCGAGTGTGACGTGTAGGGATGAGTCTGCTTGGGGAGGGCGGGTGGGAGCCCTCCCTAAACTGGGTCAGGCAGGCCAGCCCTGAGCTGTGTATGCTCCGAGGACACGTGCCTGTCGGTGACTTTCCGAGTGGGGACAGGAACCCGGGAACTCCTCAGTGCTGTCAATGCAGCCTGCTTGCCAGAATGCAGCAAACCTGCCTGGCCCATTTTCACACCCTAGCTTTATGTCCTCGAGCAAGTAATTTCCCTTCCTGTGCCTTAGTTTCCTTAGGTACCAAGCAAGGGGGTTGGTTGGGCAAGATTTCTAAGAGCCTCTCTCTGCTAAATATCTGAGGCTGTCTCCATTTGACCAACCTCCAATTTGTCCCCTGTACGGTAGCCAGAATATTCACTCTGAAGGACATGGCTCTCCCAGGCTCTCCCTTGCTTAAAACACATCTGCTGTCCCCTGTTGTCCTCAAGGTGAAGTCTCAGTGTCGTTACCGGGCATCCATGGCCCTTTAAGACTGACCCCTGTGGCTTTATCTCCTGTCACATGCTGTGGTCGCCCACATTCTAGCCATATGGGACCACACGAAGATCTGGAATCTTGCCGTGGCCCCCAAGTCTCAGCAAATGCTGTATTTCCCTACCTGGAACCCCTCTAGCCCCACCACTCCCTCAACTGGTTATGTCTTATTCATCCTTCAGGTCTTGGCCTGAAGGTCACGTTTTTTTGGGGACCGTTCTCACCACCCCATCTGAGCCTGGCAGAAGCTCGTCTCCGAGGTGATCCTGGACCTGTTGCCGTCACAGTCCTTCCTCTCGACCAGCGGACTCCCATTACTTCTCTGTCTCCACCACCCTGAAGGATGGGGCCGTGTCCTGCTCGTGTTGTGTCCCTAGTTCCTACCACAGTGTCTGGCACGCAGCAGATAAGCTGTCAGTATCTGTCGCCTCAGCCATCGTGAGGGGACTGTGCTGCTGCCCAGAGCAGGGCAGTATGCCCACATGCACCTCCCTCCCAGGAGGCGGGAGTGGGCCTCGCTGCAAATGTTCTCTGGCAAACTGACTTCGGCGCCTTCTAAAAGGTGGTCACTCCGCCTTCCGAAATACCCAACTGTCTCCGAGGGGCAGACTGGACTCGTCCAGTGCGCTCTGTCCTCTCATGTTGCCCCAAAGTGGCCCTTTATCTCAAGAACGAGCTGGGAAGCATGCAGACTTTCCTGTCTTTCCCTTTTTTGTAGCACAGCGTTAAGCCCCCACCGAGCACGCTCATCCCGCTTTAGAGACACGCTGGCAAGCCAGTTTCCTGCTCCCATTCAGTCAATCATCTTCCGTCTTTGGCAGGAAGGAGAGCACACAGCTTCGTACGTGCCAACCCCAACATATTTCTCATTCCATCAAGCGCGGATGGATACGTGCCGCCTTTGCCATAGGATTTTAAGATGCTTTCAAACACCGTGTGTGTGTGAGAGCTTCACAGCTGGGACTAGGAACGTCCAGGCTGAGCCAGGACTGCGATGCGGCCGACATCTGTGAACTGCGGGCCTTCCGTGGAGGACCGAAGCCCCGTCTGGTGTCAGGAACGGGGCTGCACTGCTGAGGGTCACTGCCGTGTAGAAGACGCCGGGAGCCTGGGCACCAGAGGTTCCTGAGGGATGATTTAAAAGGGGAATGGATTGAAAAGTTCAACCTCAAGTCCACAGTCAGGTCTTGGAGAACCGACAGGTGGCTCCTAGTTCATTCCGCGCAGGGGACCAAGAGGATTTGCTCAGGGGCAGGCTAGTGGCCTTTAGTATCAGCAATGACCCATTTCAAAGACTTATGATGCCATGAAAATTAGCCCTCCTCCTGAAGTTCCTTTTGACCACAGCCGGGTATAGATCAACTTCTTGAGGACTTTGAAGTGTATCTGAACTGTGTGTGGGTGTTCATGTGAATCTTCTTTTCCTCCTATCAGTTCCTTCACCTGTTTTCAAGTTTCAGTAGGTGCCTCCCAGGAAGGGGCATAACCTCGCTCCTTCCTTGCAATTTATTCTCTGCTAGAATCCGTAATGTCCTTTCTGCTGTGTCAGGAGTGACTCTGACCCTCATCCTCCCTTCTCCACGCTCTGATATTTTTCTTCCTTTTTTTCCCCCAACATCAATGTGATTTCCTACCTGCATGGCCCAGCACGAAGCCTATAGTAATTACCCCAATTCACAATTACATCAGAAAGGTGACAGGCGAAGGCTGGACTGGTGACTCCATTCATTCTGAGTTCCTCACCCTCAGGCCTCGCTCCTCCAAATGCCACTCCCTTATCAGGAAGACGGAAGCAGAGGCTCACAGCTACAAGAACACTTTATTGAAGTTTCCCTTGATCTTGCTGGTGGCTCTGGAGATCTGGTCTAGGAGGCTGGAGGGTGGTGTTTGTCTTTCGCTCTGGCCTACGCTGGTTTTGTTCTTTTCTTGCCATCCAGTTCCGTTCTCTTCAGTTCCATTCTCAGCTGGATCCTGGTGTTCCATGCCACATATTGAGCTAGCAGAGCAATAATATGTTATGATTAATAAGTGGCTCGACAGGCAGGAAAAAAAAGCAAGTCTGATTCATTCCATCGGGGGTGCTGTGCAAATTTGCTCTTTTCTGAAAAACGTTTTTAGTCAGCAGGATGTGTTTTGTCCAGCTCCTTGGGCCTGAGATCCCTGCTTCCGAGGGGCATTCCAATTCTTCTCGTCTGCAAACCCTCTGCTTGAAGTGCTCAGGGTGGGGGGCGGGGACACTCCGTACCTGTCCAGACCGCTGGAACGCTTGTTTTTGGAGGCTGCACCCACATCACATAAGATATATGAACATCCACCCCATCTCCCTTGAAATGCAAGTTTGTGAAACTAAGGAAGTAGGCAGACCTGAGCTGCACACGACTCGTTAACATAACAAATCTTGCTGCGCGCTGGGCTCCGCCCTCTCGTGAGTCCGTGGGGGCGGGACTTATGCACAACTCCCACCAGCGCCAGGGGGCGGGGCTGCTGTGATCTGCGTGATCTTCTATTCACTGGAGCTCTGTAGTGTGTTTTCCCATGTCTCTCAGGGTTTTAAAATAATAAAACATTTTTTTCTAGGTCTCAAAATTTCTTTCCCCCTGGAAATCATAGGCTATAGATGTGCTTTCTCTAATCTGGGAGCCAAGAGCCATGTGTGGCCACTGCCCACGTGAGCCGTGGCTGAAAGTGTAGCGCGCACCACGGGTTTCAAAGACTCAGCACAGAAAACTAAGTGTGTAATGCCTGATGGTCTTCTTATGTCGACTACATGCCAAACTAACAACGATGTTATTTTGGATATGTTGGTTAAGGAAATAAATGCCTTGTTAAAATGACTCTCACTTGTGTTTCTTTTGCTGGGCTGATGAGGCTGCTGGGAGGTATACATGGCATGCGTGGCCCGCGTGCTTCTGCCACACAGCGTTTTCTCAGGGTGATAGCGGGAGCAGGGTTAACGTGGCCTCGGCTGGGTCCTGCCCTCCCTGCACTGACCAACGCTGCAGGGTGAGGCCGAGGTTTCCTCCACTGTCTGCCCACCTTGCAGGCTGTTCAGTGAGGGCCTACTCTGTACCAGGTGTCAGGCAGAACGCTGGAGGTGAACAGGGAGGGCAGATATGAACAGCGTCTGTGCCCAGGGCCTCTGCCTCGCATCAGGGCCCAGCTCAAGGGTACATGTGATTCCGGTCAGCCTAGTCCGCACCTTGCCCTGAAGCAGGGAGTCTGCTCAGGGTTGCTGCACCTGAAGGAAGCAATTCCATCTTCCCTTCACACAAAGGGACAGTTTCTCTCTGAGCTATGGATCCTGCATTCATCCACTGGAGTGCCTTGAACAAGAGCCTCGATGGCCACCGTTGGTCCTGCCTTAGCCCTCACTGAGCAGGCAGACTGGGAGTCCTGAGCAATGGAGTGCTTCTAGAGCCCTGCGCCTGTTGCCCTGACCCTTGGCCCAGACGCTAACCTCTGGCATGAATGCTGAGCTGACCCCTCCAGGCCTAGGGGCTCAGCTGCTACTGTGCCTTGTCTGACCACAGACTTGTGACTCAAAGCTCGTCTGACTTCGCAGTGTGGATCTGCCCCAATCAGACCAGCGAGGCATCTCCTTGGTCCCCTTTCCGTGTCTGAAACAGTCTTGTTCTTTACTGCTTCTCTGATTCCTCCATTAGAAGGTAAGCTCCCGATCGGAGTGCTCCTTAGCGCACCTGCGGCACCCAGAACACGGCCAGCACACTCCGTGACCAGGCGGCGGTGAGGGCCAGCCCACGGCATCTGGCTGAGGGAGAAGCTGCTCACACGCCCACCTCCCTTTGGCCACTGTGCTTTTGTCATTGTCTCAGTTCCGAGAGGTGATGGCCCGACTTTTGGGAGCAGACTCTGCTGCAAGTGTGCTGCGCCCCCTTCCCCCCAAGTATGGGAGCAGAGCTGCACCTCTTGGCTATGACTTGGGTCTGGTGGCCCCCATGTGTCTGCCATCCCCTTAGCCTTAGTTTTCTCTTTCCTCCTCTTCTATGTCAGCCTACTCTTTCTTGCACCCCAGCCCCAGCCCCATGCCTGGCACGTAGGAAGCTCCAGGTAGAGACTCCCAAGGCCACGCAGAGCACTACCCTGAGGAAGGCAGAGCCTGCCTGTCACTCACTGCATCCCTGCATTTTGTTGGGTCTGAAAGTGACGCATTGTTTCTCCTCCTCTGGCTAAGTCCTAGAGAGTCTCCTTTAGAGTCGCCCTCTGGGATCTTTAATTCAACCTTTGCTTTCTGCCTCCCATCGAGGGAGAATGCGCCCCATGCCTGGCGCATTATTTATTTCTTGGTGGTTGCTCTTAGGCCTGCTGCTGATTGTATTTCCACATCATTGGGCGGTGGCTTGTCTTTCAAGTCGTCCTCAGTCAGTGTGACAGAGGGCTTCGAGCCATGTCTGTGTGGGGGAAGCCAGGCTGTCTTTGAGCACTTATTAGGCACCACACGTTCACTCACTGGTCCTGTGCTGGACACTGGGGACTGAGGGGTCACTCAAAAAGAGACAGAATACTCCCCAAGTCTGGAGATGCACAGAAGCCTGTGTAACTCATGGACAGGAAACGAGGGGATTGAGCAAGAGGCATTTATGAACGGCCCCCTGCTCCATGGTGGCTGGCTGCCCAGCCCACGGGCTCTGCAGCTCCGGGAATCCTGCAGAGCTCAGCGCTGGGCACGCCCCATGAGTCTCTGGGGCTCCAGCCTGGCGTCTGCCCGGGAGTGAGCCCACGGCGGGGGCCTGAGAAGACGCTGCTCTTGTAGACCAGGGCGTGATTAACTACAGGGCCACCGACTCTGCAAATCTTTCACTGGGGCTGCCAGAGCTAAATCTGTATCCCGATGGCTCTGAGCTTTCAGGCGACTTTACTTCTTTTTGGTTCTGTTTTGTCTTTTAAACAGAACATGCAGCCAAAGAAGGGACTTATGATTGATTGGGGAAGGCATTTAGCTCAACTTTAGTGAAAACATGGTCTTGCTTTAATCTGACGGCTGTAAATGGTGCTCCGTTAAGAGTGTGGACCAGGCTGGTGCCAGGCGTGGGCCAGGCGAGGCGGTTGTCAGCAGTGGGGAGTCAAAGCTGAGCTCTTTGCGAAGGACCCTGACCCCACTTCCTGTTCTCACCTCAGCTCCTTCCCATACCTGTCTCTACCTCCTCAAGGTTTGCTTCTTAGAAGCGAGGGGCTGTTCCTTTGGGAAAGTGTCTGCAGGTTTCTTGTGTGCTTGGTTTGGGCACTTCCATACCTTTGGGGAAGTCGTTTCGACTCAGGTGAACAGGGCCGAGGACAGCCGTTGTCTTGACTAAGGTGGGTCTTGAGGGCACGATAGATAGAGGTCAGATCTGTCACACTCCCGTGTCTGTCCTCCGGGGGTCACCATCCTGGGCAGGTGGAATCCACACTCCCACCCCCGCTGTGGAATCTGACATCATGACAGTGCCACTGAGCCTCCCCTAGCCACCACCACACTCACCACATCTGGCCTCTCTCCTGTGCCGGGACACCTGAATTTCTTCTTGACTCAGAGCCTCTGCACCCGCTGGTCTTCCTGCCCAGAACTCTCTTCCTTTTGTTGTCCACTCCCTTCCTAGTTCTTTTCATATGTTTAGATGCTACTTTTTCAGCAACATCTTCCCTGACCACCTTATCCAAAGGAATGACCTCCTTCCCAGTAGTGTCTGTCACGGCACCCTTTCTGTTTCTTCAGGGAACTTACTACAAGTTTGAATGAGCTGGTTTACTTTTTACATGTATGTGTTAGTCCTACCCACGGGCCAAGGATCAGTAAACTACATACCACATCCCATCGTGGTCCACCCCTTGTTTTTATAAATAAAGTTTTATTGGGACACAGCCACTTTCATTCATTTACTATTGTCTGGAGCTACTTTCCTGCCATGATGGCAGAGTTGAGCAGTTGCTAGAAAGGACTGCAAAGCTGGGAATATTTACTGTCTGGCCTTTATAGGAATAGTTTGCTGACCACTGCTCAAGACTACATGGTCCTATACTTTATTTTGTCAAACTTGTTCGTTGCTGTATTGCCAGGACCAGAACATTTTCCAGCAGGAATAAACAGGAAGGAAGGAAGGAAGGCAGGCAGGCAGGAAGGAAGGAAGGAAGGAAGGCAAAAGAGGCCTGTGGTTTTTCTGCACAGCTCTCTTTTCTATAATTATCTTAGCTTAGCAACTTACTAGTGTCTCCATAAACTGCATCCTGTGGGGTCACAAAATCGTGCCCTTGGCTTTGAGGCCAGGACTCTATGCATGTAGCCAGGGTTATAGAGCTGCCTCCTATTCTCAGCAATCCAAAGTGCGGTCTCGACATTTCCATCGGATTAGGTGGCATTTAAACTCCTGGGTTCCTTTCTAGTCTTTGGCCACTCACAGGCAGAATGACTCCCAGTGACCCTCACCTTTACATAAGCCCCTCCCCTTTCCTGTGGGTGAGACTGTGGATATGATGGGATGTCACTCTGCAGTTATGTTGTTATTTGGCAAAGGGGCATTATCCACGTTGGCCTGATGTTGTCCCAGGAACCTCCAAAAGCCGTGTTTCCTTGGCTGACAGCGGATGAAGAGGTCACAGGGGTCAGAGCATGAGACACGCCTGACTTGCTCTTTCTGGTCTGAAGATGGAAGAAGCCACGTGAGGAATGTGCGTGGCCTCTCGGAGCAGGGAACAGGCCCCAGCTGACAACCAGCCAGGGGATAGGGACCTCAGACCCACAGCCACAAGGACCTGAATTCTGCAAACCTGAATGGGTCTGGTAGTGAATTCTTCTCCAGAGCCTTCAGCTAAGAACTTGGCCCAGTGAACACCCTGATTTTGGCCTTAAGAGACCACAAAGAGAGACCCCATCCAAGCCCACCTGACTTCTGACCTGCAGAATTTGAGAGATGATAAGCGAGTATGGTTTGACACCGCTAAGTTCATGGTAATTTGCTCCACGGCAATAGGTAACCAACGCGTTCTGGAACCACGAATGACATTTAATGGGGAACAGAGGTCTGCCGCTCAGCACAAGGGTCTGAAAATTGTCCCCTCTGGGAGTCAGCTCTGCCTCCTATTAGCTATATGACCATGAATGAGTGACCTCCCCGAGCCTCGGTTTCCTCATCTATAAAAAGGGAGAATACAGCAGCACCTGCCTCACTCTGGTGACCATGAGCCTAAGAGGACGCACGCACAGTGTCCAGGGCTCCGCAGCCTGGGGGGTGGGGTGCGGGGGACACCACACACTTCCTCACTTCTCTCTCCACTCCTCCTCCTGGAAGTCTCACTCTTTATTTCTACTGGTATGTTTGTCTCTGGGGACAGACTCCTTCCTGCTCACCCTCCCCTTCCTCTGCATCAGGGAGCCCCCCGCAGTTTCGGAGCTGACCAAGCACTGAGACAGCAGTGGCGTGGCTCACCCTCAGCTGCGTCTCTGGCATGAAAGCCGTGCTATCTCGGTGTTCTGCCAAGTCAAGGCTGGCAGAGAAGGCAGATGTTCGGTGGCAGGTGTCCTGCCAACTCTGCGGCATGCAGCTGAGGACTGTGGGCAGGAGGAGCCCACGTCACACTGCATTTTGAGCCCACTTTGCCAGTCTGCCTTTGAACTCGAACTCAGAAATGCAGGGAACAAGTAGCCAGGGCTCTGAGGTCCGACATAGGAAGGGGACTAGAGATGCCTCTTATTAAATGCTTACCCTGTGCCTAGCATTTCTCTAAGATCTTTCCATGGTTAAATTCATTATGCCTGGTGTATAGATCCAGGAATTGAAACTCAGAGAAGTTAAGTCACTTTTTCTAAATTGCACAGCTAATGCAGGGCTAGGATGAGGACCCAGACAGTCTAGCTGCAGAGTCTGAGCTCCTGACCTTGGGGAGACATCCAAGCTCCGTTGCTGACCTTGGACTACCATGGAACCTTCCTGAACCTCAATCTCCTTTTGCACAAGAGCTCTGGTAAAAAACCAACAAAATCATTCACGGAAAGGGCTGTGCACGGCGGAGACTCTCAAACAAGAACACAGCCAAGAAGACAGTGTGGCACCAATTGGCCGGTGACCTGTGACCTCCTGGACTGGACAGGCATTTGCCTGAATCTCACCCTGGTTTGGGAAGAAGGGCAACCTTCCGCAGTGGTTTTGGTTGAGGTCTTGAACCTGGGAGTGGATGTCCAGGGGAGGGCACTCCTCTCACGGCTCAGCGAATCCTCAGAGGCCTCAGCATGGGAGGAAGGGCTCTGAGGACAGTGTCGCCTAGTGTGCTCAGTCTCTTGGAAACCCTGCATTCCAGGCCACAGTGGAGCAGGCCACAGCCATGAGCTTGGACCTAGTGTGCTCAGTCTCTTGGAAACCCTGCATTCCAGGCCACAGCAGAGCAGGCCACAGCCATGAGCTTGGACCTGTCTCTCAGAGCCAAGGCCAAGTGGAGGCACATCGGGGTGACTCAGAATGTTTGGGCTCCATGGGGGGGCGGTTGCCCAGCCTAACCTAGAGCAGGGCTTTGGGCCCACCCAGGGCTCTCTCTTAACTCAGGGTCAGGGGAACAGGACATGGCACAGGTGACTTTCAGAGCGGGGACGGAGGCGGTTTAGGTTTGACACCACCGTCTCCTCTCCAGCCCGGAGCTCTCTTAAACCCCTCCTGTCCCCCGACCGCCCACCCCACTGTCCTTCACCACCACACTGGGGCCTGTGCCCTGAGTATGGCTCTGTCCTCAAAGCCCTTTCCCTCCCCTCTCTTCTGCCACGCTCTCCGATTTACCACTAATGATGAGGATAATGGTTTGACGGATTTCCCTTTTCAGACATCAGCTTGTCGTTTAAGTAGCAACTTACAACACCGTGACCCCTGATAATGGCGACAGCTTAGACACAGCATCAGTGTGTCTTTCAATCTAATATTTACTGGGAGCTTAACTCTGGACTAGAAGATGCTGAGCACATCTGACTTTGTCCCCACAGCAGTTCCACCACGTCGGCGCTGTTATTGGTCCTACGCGTAGAGGACGGAACTGCGAACCAGGGCTGGTGGGTCTGTGCACCCAGTGAGTGTGTGGAGGTTCTGTCCTGGGGTCCGGGTCTGTTGCATGCACACCCCACGCCCTCCGCTGCCCTTCCTGTCCCGCCTCTGTGGATGTCTGTCTCAGTCAGCTTGGCCGCCGTGACAACATGCTGCACTGGGGGGCTTACACAAGACGTTTCTTTCCCCCAGTTCTGGCAGCTGGGGGTCTAAGATCAAGGTTCTGAGTGATTCCATTTCTGGTGACAACTCTCTTCCTGGTTTGTAGGTGGCCATCTTCTGGCCACATCCTCCTGTGGACCATCCTCTTTATAAAGCTGCTGATCCCGTCAGAAGGGCCACACCCTTGTGACCTCGTCCAACCTCATCGCTTCCCAAGGTTCCGTCTCCAGACACCCTCCTGTCGGGGGTTAGGACCTCAGTGTACAAATTTGGAGGACACAGCTCCATCCCTAGTGGCCTTTTTGCGTGGAGGAGGCTCTGCAGGTCTCCAGCAGCGGGTGGGGAGGTGAAGAAGAAAGGTGGTCTCTCCTTCAGACCAACCCAATCCAGCGCTGCTCTTGGAAGGGAGAGACTTTGGCCAAGGCACTAAGCCTTTCCTAACTTGTGTTTGCTACCCCACAAACAGGTCTGGCAATGATGACAGCATGCGCCTTGCAACTGTAAGGTGATGGCTTTGCAGGGAAATGCCTGCCCGTTGCCCAGCCGTGGTTAGCACTCCAATACTGGCTAGTGAGCAGCCCAGACAGGTGGCCCAGCCCTGTCTCATTGGCTGGGTGGATGGAAGTAATAACTTGTCCTCTGTGTGTACTTTCTTCCCGTTTCCAAGCAGGTTTCCTGAACAAGAGCTCAGCATGGAATTACACGGCTCCCTCTTCTGCTGACTTTGGCACCTCTCCCCAGGGCCAAGGCCATGTGAGCAGGACGCACACAGGACAGCTGTGCAGTGGGGTCACGACGGGAAAACCCAGTTTGCAAGGTTCGCAGATAGGCAGGCATGTTCTCCTCTGCGATCTTTCCAAAGAACATTGAAAACACAAGCCTTAGAGTCAATGCCATGTGTATCGCCTGCTTACCAGGAAGCAGGCCCTGGGCTCTGGATCCATTTTTCCACGTAAGATTGTATTTAATCCTTTTAGCAAGAAGCACATCTGTGGCATGGGGTGAGGCTCCATGGTCAGACCCCATGGTCAAGTAGGGGTGTGCTATTTGTTCTTCCCCCGCCCCTTTTCAGCCCTGGGGCTGGGGCGGCTGTCCCACAGGCAGGGTGATTGGAAGGCAGGGTGCCAGCCTGCAGGCTTTTCTCTGGCTCCTTTCTTTGTCTGGCTCAGTGACCCTCAAACTTTGAAGTGCGTTCAATTGGATGCAGAGGGCTGAATAAATAAAACCCGAAGCCAGAGCACTGAACGGGCAACGTAAGCAATTTCTAAGGGTGATTCTTGCCTCAGGTGCTGGCTGCAGATGCCAATCTTTCCTTAGTAATGGAACATCCGTGGGCGTGTTCAATCTCAGCGGTCATCTGATCCAATGCCCCCATTTTATAGGTGGGAAAGCTGTGTGTCAGGGGCACTGATGGATCAGGATGGGTCCCAGGAATCATTAGGGACTGAGCTGGGAATGCTTTAATGGCACTGGGCTCTCCTGTCTGCTGATTAAATATCTGACCTGAAATTTGACTAAAAAATCATAAGGGTTTTGTTTTTTTAATGCAGCAGGTTGGTTTTCTGGCTTTTCTCCTTCAGGTGTCGGGAAAACAGGTGGCTTTAGATTTGCCCAGGGAACCAGAGAGGCACCCACGATGGGGAGCCTTACAAAGTCTGCAGGTGTCAATGCCCCTTGCTGAACCCAGTCTTCCCTAGAGGCAAACACTGGGTAAGATGAGTCACCAGTGAAACCCATTTGACTTGAACCCCTTTTAAAACAGTCTTCTTTCCTACAGGCTCAGATTTTGGGTTTTCGTGGTGAGGAGGCGGTGCACCCAGGGGTTGGCAGCGGAGCAGGCAGCCCCTCTCTCCCTGTCCCCAACTCCCGTTGAGAGTTGCAAGCTCAGCTCGGAAGCTCGGATGTAACCACAGCTGGTTGCCCCACTGATGGGCCTCCCGCCCTCATCCAGGGTGGTAGGAGCTGAAAGCAGGTCGGAGGTTTCAGCCAAGCACGTCAGGGTGATCACTCCCCGCTCACACAGTTGTTAGACACCAAAGGGTCGTCCTCGGCTTGCAGCCATCTGGTTGGGGCGTGTCCTAATGTGACCTTTCCCTCTACTACTCCCACTCCCGGGTCTCGTCACCGATGCGTTGGCGACAATTCTCTTTCCATCTTCCATTCGGTTCATCTTAGGCCACCACAAACTCAGCCGCCTTTTCGTTAGCTAGCAACAGACAGGGTGAGAGCGATTTACTACTGACTTGATGGATTAGCTTTAGTTAGCGAGAGTCCAGTCCAGGTTGGGACATGCTGTGAGGTGTTCCTATAAATGTCTGCAAGCGCTGACACTGAAGCAAGACATTCCTCCCATGTAGACAGGAGCAGCTCCTGGGCCAAACAATGGTGTGCATGTCTGGCACCCGGCGTAAGACCGAGCTCTGCACTGACTTGGTTACTGGCCTCTGGCTTGTAACAACAAGAACAATAATGATTGTTAATAGCCACTGAGTCCTTGCCATGTGCCTGGCACTGTCCTATGCGGTTTACATTCTGTGTAACACAGTGTCCTCTTCACAGCAGCCCTGTTCGGTGGTGAACACAGGATGCCCATTTCAGGGATGAGGAAATTGAGGCACGGGAGGGTTAAACAACTTGCTCACAGTCACGAAACTAGGAAGTAGAGGAGACAGATCATAAGGCCAAGCGATTTGCTCTTGTATGTGCAGTGTTCTTCCGAGGATTTGGGGTTCATCTGTCCTGAAGTTCAGGGTTGATGGCAGTAGATGCTGGATCCTCACCTTTCCTCGCTGGGACCAGGGGTGACTGAGTCTGTATTCCTGTGGAACGGATGCCTGGTGGACTGTGAATGCGCAGTGGGGGTGGGGAGGAAAGCCCTGCCGGAGGGCACTGGCAGTGTTGTGGGGACAGAAGACGGGTCTGTCTGGCCTCTGGCACGCATGCATCCTTCTCCTGATAACTGTGTCTGATCTGACTTCTTTCTCACTTGGCCTGTGCACCCTTGGAGGTGCTCCCTCCTTGACTTAGGAAGCCTTTGGCCTGGACTTCAGCTCATCGGGGCTTCGTCTCCTGACACAGCAACTGAGTCGGGGATGGACGTAAAAGCCAATGCGAGCAGAAGAGAGCCAGCCGGGCACGCCGGCAAAAGGACTCTTGCATCCTTCCGTTAGACCACGGTCTGCCCCCAGTGGGGCAGCCATCTTGCACCAGGAGGCAAGAGCTGGCTGAGAAGGGTGCCAGCGCAGGGCAGGCAGGGTCAAAGGAGGGAGAGTGAGAAACTCTCATGGCAAACTTTTCCTGTCATTGGGTTTTGAGTTTGTTCGTCCACGTCACTTTGTCAAAGAATCTGAATGATGTAGTCTGCCACGTAGGAATATGGTTTTACGAGCCTACTCATGGCTGGACTTCTTAAATGATCAACCAGGCAAAAGCGTGCAAGCCTGCTTTTAGAAAGCTTTCTTGGGCAGCTGATTGGTCAACCAGGGGAACGGAGCCCCCATTCTAGTTTAGCAAACACCAGCCTGGGGTGAGAGGCAGGACGCTTCCACAGGAAGTACTTAGGAGGGAAGGAGGGGACCCATTTTATAGGATAAAATCGAGCACAGAGAGACCACGTCAGAAAACGGGAGAATTGGTATTTAAACACGGGCTGTCCCATGAAGAATTTGCACTTTTAATCACCATGCCTCATCAATCCTCCTTAAAATATTTAAGAGTGTTTGTGGAGGGCCTCCGGCAGACCACCTGGAATACCTCGGGGAAGGAGGCCCCCAGGGATCCCACCCCGGGGGTGGAAGCCCTCTAGTGAGTGTGAGTGTGTGTGAGTGTGTGTGTGTGTGTGTAGAGAACAGGTGGGAAGCACCCACGCACAGTGCGGGATAACTTCCGTGAGGAGAGAATGATGAACCAGCTAAGGGGACCAGGGCCAGAGGGTTCCAGTTTTCAACAGGGGTCAGACCGGGCCTCCCTGAGAAAGGGGGACAGGGGTGAATCGGAGTTTGCCCCGGGGCTACTGGAGCACACACGCTCCAGAGGAGGGAGCACGCCTGGCCTGGGCAGGGAAGCCAGCAGCCCAGAGCTGAGGGTGTAGAGTATAGCAGGAGATGAGGCCAGAGAAGTAACTAGGGGAGGGTCAGACCTCCAAAAGGAGTGGTCTCAGCAAGGTTTTGAGCCGAGGAGGGACGTGGTCTGGCTCGGGTTGCTGCAGGAGGACAGGCTGTGGATGGCAAGTGCGGGAGGGAGCCGAGAGAACTCGGTAGAGATCTGGGCACTAATCAGGGAGGGGACGGACCCGGCCCTGGGTGGCACATGGCAGATAGTGAGTGAGGTAGTCAGATTCTGAATGTGTTTTGAAGGAAGAGATGAAAGAATTTGTAATTTCGGGTGTGGGGCAGAAAGAAAGCGAGGACTCAAAGATAACTCTAAGTTTGGGGGGAAACTCGAGTGATTCAATAGAACACAGGCTGTCTTTGAACTTCACCCCCTTGGCCAACGAGCTGGAGCTCCTCTGCTGTGTCCTGTTTTAGCCACAAGCGCCGCCTCGGAGGAGTGTGCTGCTCTGAGACAAGGGATTCCTGTGACACCCCTCCACCTGTTCCCACCCCAGTCCTGAGCTGCTACTCCCATTTGACAGCCAGGGAAACTGAGGCTCCGGGCGGTCATCATTCACCCAACCTAGCCCACATGGCCAATACTCTCTATTCTGTTGCAGGAGACGAATATTTTGCATTTTTTACGTCACAGTACAAGCAGTAGCCTCCTGGTTATAAAGTTGTTCATCGCACCTACAAGACTCAGTTTTTATCACCTGCAAGGTCTATAGCTTTTAAGCGGTGAGCACGTCAGAATTCTTGAAACGGATCGTCCTTCCAGAGGCTTCTCTTTCCATGTTTGTAACTTCCTGCAAGAGTATGCCTTAACATCTACATTTTTTTTGTCCTGCTTTTGTGCAGAAAGACTCTATGTGTGTGCTGTGTTCTACGTGATTGGAGCGGCCGCCTTTGCTGCTGTTGTGAGTTTTGTGGTTGTAGATGCAGCTGTGTGGTAGACCCGCTTTTTCCGTCTTCGATTCTAGTCACTTGACGAGTGATCTTTGAGAAGTTGAATGTTTCCACCTTTCTGATTTTATAAGCAAGACTCTGTTTGATGGCAAAGCTGGGGCATGGGTGGTAAACAGAGATAGTTTTGAAATCTAGGAAAGATGCAGAAGGCATTTGGGAGTGTGTGCCACGTGCCAAGCCAGCTGTTTCCTGGAATCTTTGTCACTACTTTTATGCTACTGATTGCTTGGGCAACCAGGAGGAGGGACAACTGTTGAGATAATCACATAGCTGTGGTTTCATTGCCGTGTCCTTGCAAAGCACAGAGCCCCGCTTTTCTGCACCCTGACTCTTTGAATGTATAAAATGAAACTCAAAGATGTGATTTTTTTTAAGAAGCTGCACTCTTGAAGTGTTAAGGCCACAGATTGTAACTAAGTCAGGATCTGTGGATGTAGGGTTCTCCGTGAGATGGTCGTCTCCGGCAATCGTCAGCCTTATAGCATGCACCCACCTGAGCCTCCGCATCAGCCACAGTCCCTTCCAGCATGCCTGCGACTCCCGTTTTCATCAGTGGAAATGCGCACACTGTCATGGAGAAGGGACTCATGCTGAGCACACGGATGTTCAAATGAATTCTCAAGTGAGAATGCCAACCTCCAGGAATGAGAGAGGCAAGGAGGGAAACTCGAGGGCGGTGTGGGAGTCTCCTTATAAAATCAATAAGCAACTCCAGTGGGGTTAACCATTTGATGCCTGGATTGCTGCTGTAGTCTGGGAGCCGGGCTGCTCTCTCCCTCCATATTCTACCCCCCTTCCCTGGCCATTCTGCCCCTCTAAGACAAATCTCCCCCAGTCACCATTTCCGTGGCGCTGTCCCTTATCAACGCCTTTGGTGCAGAGGTGGGAGGATGAACAGGCGGAGCACAGAGGATCTGAGGGCAGTGAAACCACACTGTGGGACACTGTAACGATGGGTCCATGTCGTCGTGCGTCTGTCCAAAGCCATTGAATGCATGACACCGAGAGGGAGCCCTCACGTGCACTGTGGGCTTTGGCTGGTAATAATGTTACCAGTGGAGGTTCATCAGTGTGACAAGTGGACCGCTCTTGTGGGGGACGTGGAGCTGCTGGTGATGGGGGAGGCCGTGCACGTGTGGAGTCGGGGAGTGTGTGGGAAATCTCTGCACCTTCACCTCGATTTTCTGTGAACCACAACTGCTCTATAAAGCTGAAGTCTTGGAAAAATGTCCCTAGTGGCCCCATACTATCTCAAGAGTATAGGACACACAGTGGATCCCAGTGGTCAAGGTCAGCATGTAACTGGACTGCACTTCAAACCATCTGTGCTGCTACCCTCCACGTCACCAGCTCCCAGGTGCCTAGGCTCCTTCCTTTGTCTCTCGAGGACTACACTTAGGTGGCTGCCCCCTGGGAGGGCTCTCCCCAGGACAAACCCTCCACATCCATCCAGACCCAGGCCCACGTCATGGCCCACCTCTTCTATGATGACTTCTTTGGCCATCGCTCTGACTTGTTTGTGTCCCCCAGGGTTTTATGTGAGGCCCTCACCCCTAGTGTGATGGTATTAGGAGGAGGGGCTTCGGGAGGTGAGTAGGGTTAGATGAGGTCATCAGGGTGCAGACCCCATGGTGGGATTCGTGCCCTTATAAGAGGAGACATGAGAAGGCTTGCTCCCTCTCCCCCTCTGCCATGTGAGGGCACAGCAGGAAGGGGGTTGTCTGAAAACCAGGAAGAGGGTTCTCACCAAGAACTGGATCCACTGGCACCTTGATCTTGGATTTCCCAGCCTCCAGAACTGAGGAATCAGGGTTGTTTAAGCCACCCAGTGCATGCTGATTTGTTACAGCGGCCCAGGCCGACCTAAGGCGTCACTTCTCTGTGTAACAGTTTGCTTTCTCCAGCTGCACCCGGCCTGCCAGCTTACCAAGGACTGTCTTATCTGTGACCGCCTTGTCTCCTGAACTCTGATCTGGGCTTGGTGCAGGCAGGGACAGTGCTCTTGACTTCCTCTGCAATACCACGGCACTTCCCACAGCCCTGCGCACAGAACAGACCCGGCTAAACCCTCGTGTTGACTTAGACCTGCCAGGGGAGAAGAAAAATATTTTCTTACTGTCTAAGATCTCTTGTAAAGGAGACCTTGATACATCCACTGGTGGTCCCTCTCAGTCCCTGAAGCCCCATCTGTACCCCAAGGGGCACGGCCACATTGGAAAGTCACAAGAGATGTTTGCAAGGACGGTGCTCTGGGGTACTACCCCCTACTCAGGTGTTCACTCGTTCACCCATCCTCCACCAGGCAGAGTTAGGGCATGAGCTCTGTTCTCACACGGAGATACAGTTCTGAACAAGATGAAGCCCTGTTCTCACGGAGCTGGTGGTCAGGCTGGTGTGTATGTGTCAGGGAGAGGGGCCAGGGAGGCACAGCACACAAGTGAGTGGACAAAGAGGTGATTCCCGTTAAGATACGTGCTCTGAAGGAACTTCAACCCGGGGTGGCAGAGGTGGATAGGATGATCGGGGATGGCCGTGGGGAGGCCTTAGTAATGAGACAGGGTCACCCGCAGGACATATGGTGGGGGGATCTCTGAGGAGGAGGGAGCGGAGGCGCTACCGCTCTAAGGCACGATTTCTCAAGCTTGGAGCTATGGACGTTTGGGGCCGGATAATTCTTTGTTGTGGGGCCGTCCTGTGCATTGTAGGGTGTTTAGCAGTATCTCTGGCCTCTAACCACTAAATGCCAGTAGCATACTCCTCCCCTCCCCTGCCATCAAGTCACGGCAATTGAAAATGTCTTCTGACATTGGCCAAATGTCTGGGAGTAGGGAATACAGTGGGTGGAAAGGTGACCCCTAACCATTAGAACCTGTGAATCATGCCCTTTTCCGGAAAAAGGATCTTTGCAGATGTAATTAAGTTAAGGGTTTTGAGATGATTTCATCTTGGATTATTCGGTAAGGCTTAAACCCAAAACACCAATTTGAAAGAACATAAGCACCTCTGTGTTCATTGCCACGCTATTTACAGTCGCCAAGATATGGAAGCAGTAGATGACTGGATAAAACGACTATGGGACATTTGCACAATGGAATACTACATGGCCCTAAAGAAGAAGAAGGTTTTACCCTTGCTGCAGTATGGATGGAAGAACATTATGCTAAGTGAAATAAGCCAGTCGGAGACAAACGCCATATGATTTCACTCATATGTGGAATCTGATGAACAAACTGAAATAATAAGCAAAATAGAGACAGACTCATAGAGAGCAGGCTGACAGCTAAGGGCAGGTAGTGGGTAGAGGGATTGAGCAAAAGGAGAAAGGACTCATGGACGTGGACAACAGTGTGGTGACTGTGGAGTGGGGGGAGGGAGGTACAAGGGGACTAATGGTAATGGAAGAAATACAATTTTAAAAAAGCCCAAGGCAAGCCGAGATGGAAGAGGGGGGACAGATGCAGAGGAGGTCACAGGAAAACAGGAGGGGGAGGCTAGAGTGACGTGGCCACGAGGAACACCAAAAGGCACCAGGAGCTGGAAGAGACACGGAACAGATCGTCCACTAGAACCCTGGGGGAGGGGAGCAGGACCCTGCCGACCCCTTGAATTGAGGCTTCTGAGCTCCAGAACTGGGAGAGGATCCATTCTGCTACGTCCCAAGTTGGCAGTGTATTCATTACCGCAGCCGCAGGAAAGCAATACAGGGGCAAAATCACCTCTGTCAAGAACCATCGTTGCAGGTGAGAAAGATCGGAGATGGCATGAGGAACTTCAGAGGCAGACAAGGAGGCTGGAGTTGCAGTGAGTAAGGCCCCCAGGGTAAGGAATTTAGTGTAGTGTAGGCGAGAGGCGTGTTCCCCGCTGCAGGCTTCAGGAAGCCAGTGACTCTCAGCTTGCATGTTATTTAGCAGACGTTTCCCACTAGCTTGTGATGGACAAAGGTGAAGCTGGGACTTCTTGGGAGGGAGCCACAGTGGACAGGACACGGGCAGGACTTCAACCAGGGCAGCTAGGAGGACCCTTCTGTTGTCCGGGATTTCCCAGAGGAGGCCGTCCTGGTGAACGCAATTCCTTCCCCAGTTACTCCACCAGCAAGGCCCGGCGTTTGCTGTTTTTTGTGATCTTAAAGGTGAAAGGCACCCCCGAGGTGGTTTATTCATTGGTTTCATTTTACGGTGAAGAAAATGAAGCGTAAAAGGAGCATGACATCTACCTCACCTCCAACAGGGTTTCACTGGCAGAACTGGACTCCGAACCCCAGCTTCCCCTGGTCTTGTGTGGCGTGCTCTCTGTACGTGTGCAGAGCACTGCATTTCCCAAGGGCCTCATCTGAATTTTCCAATTGCCTGTAAGATGCACAGTGTAAACATGTTACCCTTATTTTATACATGCACAAAGTTAAAAATTAAAAATAAAGGCTATCAGAGAGGGGAGGTAATTTCCCCAAGGTCACACAGCTTTCAAATGATGGCCTGTCAGTCAATCTTAGCTCTTCCAACCAAACCCTGCCTGGCCTGACATCCCTCCCAGAATGCTCCATCCCCCCTGCTGGGTCTTAGAGAGTGCTGGCAGCCCCCTCAATCGTAAAGTCTCCCACCCTCTCTGCCTCCTATGACCTCTTTCCAACCTACAAGTTTTCAATTTATGATTATACGTTGTTCCTTGCCCTTTAGGCAAGTTCAATTTCTTTGTCCAGATGTAAAACTATTTCACAGTGGAGGCTGGGAAGAAAAAGAACAAGGAAAGGGGTTCATACAGGACATGCTGGATCCGAAAGCAATTTTACAGCTAATGCATGCAGGGTCCATGAAGCCTGTATATGTCTCCTGACGGCCGAGAGAAGTATTCCCCTTCAGTGATCTTGGCCCCCACATGGGTTTTGTGTGATCCGAAAGTTAGAGCTCACTCCAGACTGAAGCCGCGATGAAGCCAGAAGTCCAGGGGCAACCGTGCTGCCTGTGGCAGGGCCATCCTCACTCGGGGAAATGAGCTCTGGACGCTGTGCTTTCCTCCGTATCTGTATCGGATCGGGAAGTGTCCAGAGTCTTCTAAGCTCCCCACTCCCCCTTGATAAGAGAGATACTATGTTCTAAACAAACAACCCACAGTGCTGCCCCCTGACTCGTCGGTCTTGCTTTAGAAGAAGGCACTTGGTTATCAAGGACTCTTCTCTGACAGTCCAGCCTACAGATTTGATCACGGAACACAGGTCCAGCCCACACTGTGTGCCAGGCTCTGCGTGGGTGGGGTGCCGGGGACACACTGGCGGAAAGGAGGCCCACGCTCTCTGCTGGTGGAGAGGTTCCATCTGGAGAGAAGGGAGCTTTGGAAGAAGTGTGCAGTGCTGTAATGTATACGGAAGACCCTGAGTCAGCTCACGATGCTGGGAGGCCTGGGTGGTCCCCCTGACACTGAGTAGAATTGGGGGCAGGAGGGAAGGAGCCATGGCCAGGGTGGCAAGATGGGGCCAAAATCCAAAAGGGCCCGGGGAGGCGGAGTGGGACGTGGGGCTGGAATAAAAAAGTCCGAGAGCAAGCAGAGCTCAGGGGGAGTGGGTCCTCATGGGACGGAGGCAGTGCTGGCCGGGCTTTGCACTTCATTCCTGGTGCCATCAATGCAGGGGGCTGAGGCTGGCTGTGTGCTCGCTGCCCAGGGCTCCGCCAGAGTGGAGGAATGTGGTCCCTACATTCTTCAGGCTCTGAGCCTCAGGGCAGAAGGCATGGGGAGAGGTAGCAATGCCAATTCATTTGCTCAGGCTCCCACGACAGCACCACGGACTGGGTCACTTAAACGGCAGGTGTTTAATTTCTCACAGTGGGAGGGCGAAGTCCAAGGTCAAGGTGCTGGCAGGTTGGTTCCTCCTGAGGCGTCTCTCCCTGGCTCATAGATGGCCACCCTCTTGCTGCCGCTGCACCTGGCCGTCCTTCTGTGTGCACACCCTTTGTGTCCTCTGTGTGTCCCAATCTCCTCTGCCTGTCAGGACAACAGTCGTGTTAGGTTAGGACCCTCTCTAATAGCCTCATTTTAACCCAACCACCTCTTCAAAGGCTCTACTTCCAAACACAATCACATGAGCATGTGGATTCTGCTTGGCAACACGGTTCGGCCCAGAACTGATGCCATTTGGAGCGCTGAGACTGGACCTTACCCGGAAGAGAAGCTGTGATTGACACTGCATCAGGAAATCTCGATTTTCATCGTCCAGTCTGTCAAACCCTCCATTGGAGCATGGATTTAGTGCTCACGAGCCCTGCTGGTGCTAGAAATATGACTCGTGTTGTATTTCCAGCATTGCCTAGAATTCAGCCACGTCATCTTCAGGGGGGTTTCAGCGTAAACCGGATGAGTAGTAATGCTGGCACATTTGTTTCCAAATTATTTATGGCCGTACCTGCTTCTCTGGCTAAACCTCGGGCCCCTAAAAGGCAGGGACTTTGATTTGTTCTCCTCCTAACCTACGACCCTGGACTGAGCCCTGCACACAGTAGGGACCTTCCCGTGGAATTGAGTTTATTGAATTCATGTTCAAAGTTGGATGGGTCTCTGTGCCTAGAAAGCAGGATGTGAAAACGGATGTTTAATTGGAGGCCAGATGACAGAGAAGCTGGACTCATTTGTTTCAGCCTTTGGAACGCCATATCTCATTCTACCGTCCCCAGATGCCCCATGACCCTGTCTAGCAGACATACTGCTGATTCTAAAACTCCAGCCAGTGTGCCAGCTCTTTCACTCAACTGTCACGTCTCAGGATATTCCTTCAAGCATCAGGCCTGATTACATGGGGCGTGAAAGGCAAAACAGCTATGAGCCTCGTCTTCTCCCCAGACCCCCCACTTTCCAAGGGGAGAATTGGTATGTGGGGCGGCCCTTGGCTGGCTGTCCATCCAGGGAGCTGTGCTGTGTCCCGCAGAGCTGAGTGGGGGCTGCAGCCTCTCGGGGGAGGCATCCTTGTGGGAGCTCACCAAGCACCTCCTCTGCCCTCTCCAGGCTCCTTGCGACGGGTGCTACAAACCTCTCCATGCTCCCAGCGACCCTGGGAAAAGGAGGTCCGCTGTTGGAAAAGGAAAGAGAGGGGGGAGAAAGAGAGAGAGAATATGTGCATTTTTATTCATTTGTGAGTTTACGGAAATGCTGGCCTTTGTACAAAGGAAAACATTTCACGTCTCCGCTGCCTGGTGGATGAAACTCGGTAGATCAGAAAAATAAGAGAGAGGCAGCCCTTGTCACATTTTGTGAGCAGATAATTGAAAAAAAAAATGAATAGAGTGAACACACTGTACATGTAATAGCTTAAAAGAGAGACTTCCTTTTTTAAATGAGTCAGATTCAGAAACCATATCAACTATATTTTAAGACAGCCAGGAAGTCTGTGTCTTATTTTTACTTTCTTTGTCCTGGCCAAAACTGAATTAGTGACTTCTGACTGAAAGCTTTCTTTCCTTTGGCCAAGAGTTGGAAGCGATATCACCCGTCCCCCCGGCCCCACCATTTCCCGTTTTCCTTCTTGGAACCCTGGGCACAGCCTTGTGGTCTTCCCTTCCAAATGTGGGGACAAGGGGCTGAGCCCCTCCATCCAGCCCTCGGTGGGGACTGGATGGAGTTTGGTCCAGCCAACTATGCCCGACCGCTCATTCTGTATGCAGTGTAGGATGGTGTCCGTTAAAACAAGAGCCTCTTTGTATAGTTTTCACCATGAACAGGTCTTTTTTTTTTTTTATTAAAAAAAGATCTGAGACCAGTTATTTCCTGCCGCCTCACTCATTTGGTGAATGCATGCTAATCCTGCAAAAATAAATATTAATGTAGTTTGCGTCACTGGAGCAGGCCTTTGGGGGAGACTGGTGAACCTGTGTGTAAGTCCCCTGAACTTCCTGCCATCACCACGATGACACAGCTTACCCCAGGGAGAGACCTGGTTTGCAACTATCACCCCAGTAGCCGGGAGGCTGCAAGCCCTTCTTTTACTGCCTCTGGGGTTGGCCCATTCTTCCTCAGTGAAAGCATTTTTTCTTCGGGAGAGGGTCCTTAATCAATGCTTTGGGTGCTGATTGTCCTCTCAGTCCTATGATGCAAGCAGAGAACGGAGACTGTTCATTGGAAGACAAAATCTTTAAATAAGTATCAGCAATACAAATTGCCAGAGGGTCAGGAGAGGGCAGGAGAAACAGTGACTCAGCAATAAAATGTCATTTCTTATTGACAATGAAAGAGGGGCAGTGTGACAGTGTGACCAATAAGGAAGTTCAAAAAAAGAAACACTGTCACCTGCTCTCTCCTTAGCCAGGTAGCTTTGCACCAACTTATTCATCTTTTTTAGTCAATCAAATACTATGAAGTTTAAATGGATCTTAGAATTTGTCTAGTTTTGCCTCCCAAATGCCTCAAACTACTTCAGTGTGGAAGGGAAACCTTCCCTCCCACCTCCAATGTATGTTTGATTGTGTTCTACTTGAATCTCTCCAATCATGAGGAGCTCAACACTTTTTAAGGCAGCTTTTTTATTGTTAGATAGTGCTAACAGTTTGAAACTTTCTTCTTTGTGGTTTTAGTTCAGAATCTTTTGGTTGAAAGTTTAGGGGGAAAATTCTTCAAACTAATTCAGCTAAAAGGGACACAACTTTTAGGACTCTAATTATGTTGGGCTCCAGGTGTGGCTTGATCCAGGGCACAAAGGGGATTGCCAGGATCCATCTCAGCTCTATTTCCTCCTCGTGGGCTCCATTCTCAGCCTCTGCTTAGTGGCTTCTGACAAATGCAGGCTCATTTTTTCTTCTCATGACACCGGACCCAAGGCTCCCTCTTAATTTGGGGAATTCTCTCATTGACCCAGATTGGATAATACATTTACTCCTTAATGACTTAGGTTGAGCCCCACCCACACACAGAGCCCGAGGCTCGGACTTGAGTGCAGGTAGTTAATTTGGGAGGTGAGTGATGGAAGAAAGGAAGGCAATAAAGGTTATGTTATTGAACTGGTTATTGCTATGGACAAACACAGCTCCGCCCCACTGGGGACCTTCTGAGAAATTGTCTAGGATGTGTCTCAGAATTGTTCCTCTGAAGGAAAGGACAGTGGGTCATCCCCTGTCCCCACTGCCTTAGGATTATCTTTAGGGATCCTTTATACCTTTTCCCCATCTCCCCCTCTCACACTGAATGAGCAGGGGTCAGAGAAGGGCTTCAGAAAACGCAAAAAGAGCATTGCCAGGGCTTGAGGAGTGGTGCTCCAGTGTCCTGGGGATGCAGCATCCCAGCTCAGCAGAAATCACAGGGCGGGCCGAGGGGCTCGGAGACTATCTGCCAATGGGGGCCTGGGACCTGGACAATGGATGGAACAGATCGGCCGCAACCACGGTCAGGGGCTGTGTCCTTGCAGTGGGGGATGGGAGCTGCTCCAACTCTGTGTGACGAGATGCAAGAAGGCATCTCCCAACGACCAAACCGAGGCACTGTTCCCACAGAAAGGAGTGGTGCATGTTGGGAAACTAACCCGAAAAAAACGTCCACTGTCCCTCTGACGGTTAACACGTCTGCCCTTGGCCTTCTCTTCTCTCATCCGGGAGGGGCACACTTGGCTTCTTTACCTGTTCTTTGTATGGTGTCCTGCAAGCATTTGAGGCTGGGCAGGGTAACGCGGGATTGGGGCAGCCGGAAGAAAATGCACGGAGCTGTGGGGATGTCAGACGTGCCTTCATTCCCGGGTGGGTGACCTGCAGGTGCTGGTGGAAGGTCCCGACTGCCTCATACACTCAGCCAGCACAGAGCTGGCGGGGCGCCAGTGTCTGACCTCCTAGTTATGTAACAGCTTGATTCTGTGCATGCAGCCCTTGTTCAAGGTCAGGGGTGTCAAACTCATTTTCACCAGGGGCCACATCAGCCTCGCAGTTGCCTTCAAAGGGCCGAATGTAAGGCGCCTTTAGGTAGGTTATCTCACTTCACCCTGACAACCTGATGATGTGGGCACTGCTACTACTGTTCTCAAACCAAGTGTGAGAAAACCGAAATTGAGGAGATGGAGGGATGTGCCTGAGGTCACAGGCCAGGACAGAGCAGAGCTGGTGCTTCAGCCGACAGGCCGGCCCCGCTCGGGTGAGCTCGGCCGTCATGTGGGGTCGCTGTTCCGTCTCAGTGAGTGTTAGCAGTGGCAGAAATCTGTGTGTTTTCTGGGTGGCGTGCCTATATACCGTACCGCTGGCGGACAAATGTGCAAATTCATAACTCTGTTTTCAAAGCTGGATGTTAATAGCATGGTCTCTCCCAAATGACCCACCGTGGCCTTCCGGTTCCCAGGCTTTTGTCTGTGTGGTATCTTAGAGCATTGGCCTTCATCCCCTGCTCATCGTCCCCAGGCCGATCGTTAATAATTGCACCAACACTTTGACAGCCATAAACAAGGAGAACTTGAAAACTAGGAAAATCAGCTGTGGTTTTAAGTCTTAGATTAAATGCTCCCTTTCCAAGAAGTTGTCCTTGCAGTGCCCTGCTTCCCACCTGCACATGTGCACACACAGGCACACAGGCCTGTGCACACGTGCACACATGCACGTGCACACAGACCCTCCGTGTACATTAGACAGCGTCACGTCGTCTTTCTTGCACTAGACTGCAAAGGCAGGGCCCTTGCCTGGTTCATCCCTGCCTCCCTCATGACAGCCTGCAGGGGCCCCGCCCACATTACCTGCTCAGTCATCATTGCCTCAATTACAAGCAGGATAGAGTAACATTTGCTCTCCCGCTCTGAGGTGCAGTGAGTGATTTGCACAGGTGTGAAGCCAGCCAACTTAGCTGGAATCTGGCTCTCAGTCTTGGCAAGGCTCCGGGTATTTCTTAAACGTTGACGTTCTTCCCGGACCTGCAGCCCGCCTGCAGGGGCCTCTCCAGGGAATAGAAATTAGCCCACTGTGCAGAATGTTTGTGGAAACAGCTAAATGGACATGGTCGAGATTTCACAAATCCCGGGGCCCTTGAAGTTGACGACTGTGATGTCATCTACAAGCATCTCAGACAGCAAAGGTTTATCTCTAGAGCGTTTCCTTCTGAGGTGTTGAGTGTTCTAGTCTAGTCGGAAGCTGCTTTAATTGCTCGCTAATTGGCAGAACGAAGCAAGGTCTCATTAAAAGCAGATGACTGGGGCATTTTGGGGTTTTTTTTTTGGTTTTTGTTTTCATTCCTAACTTTCAGACCTGAGGAGGGCTGCTTTTGATGACACGGGGATGGCTCCCGCATGAGGAGGCGGCCTGTAGCTGCAGTCCGGTGCATGGGTGAGCTGGCCAGCTTGGATCAGAATGGAGCCTGCTCAAGGGACTCTGAAAGGATGGATCTGCTGTCATTTTGCTGAAATTTGGGGAAGGAATTGAAGTCACGGAGAGAGGGAACTTGCTCTGAAGAATGCTTTCACGTCAGAGGGCCGCTAATAGAGACTGGGTTCAGGCCAGGTGGGGAGCCGGTGTTGCTCTGGCTGGTACCCAGGAAGTGATGGTCTTTGGGTGCCTTTGCAGGGTATGGGGAAGGGCAGGAGATGCTGAGGGGAAGAAGGGGGTGGGTGGGAGGATGAGGTTCTTTTTGTAAGCAGAGCTAAGTGGGAAGGTAAAATTGCTGGTGTGTAGGTTTCCAGGGTAGCTGGGGGGGTGCATTAAGTGTTCCCCTGGGCAAGCAGTGTGTGGTCTTATTGGGAACCCTGATTCACTGGGCACAGCAGGTCCTCCTGTGGCTCACCCCACCCTTCTGTGACCTTGGGCATATTTTTCAGCCTCGCCGAGCCCCTCAGCTGCCTCACAGACTGTCCAGGGAACTAAATGACATAATGCACGTACAGCTTATAAAGTGCTAACACAGGGCCTGGTACATTAGTGTTATTAAACTTCTGCAAAGCATCCTAACGAAAATTTTGCTGAAATGTAGTGGATCAGCAGCAATGTCCTCCTTGGTCATGCAAGCAGGACTGAAGTCTGCAGAAAGCATTCCCCAAATGCCTGCGCATCTTTCATGGCCCCACGAATGACCCAGGTGCGCAAAAGGCACCGAGCTGACCCCGCAACTGCCTCCTGGCTCCTTGTCCATAGGTGCAGTTGTTTGTAGACAGAAAGCTCCGAGTTGCCGCTCTCTGCCAATCCCTGCCCAGGTGGGAAGAGCCTCTAATGAGCCGCAGCATTGGTGGTGGCTGCCGCGAGCCCTGCTGGGGAGTCTGATGAGGACTAGGCCTGGAGTGGGGGCGTGGATCATCAGACTAATGGGGAGGCAGGGGTTGGGGTCCAGGCCAGGGGGCACTAAAAGCTGCCCAAGGCCAAGGGATAGAAAGCTCCTGCCAGTCAGGCCACTGTTCTGTTGGGGTGAGGAACTTGTCTTTGAAGTTCTGGAAGGATTTCTCCTCTTGGCCTTCTGAGGCTGGGACTGACTTGTCCCTTGTAGGAGGAAAGAAGGGGGAGCAGATACTGGGAGGGGAATGGAGTGCATCAATTACTAAGTGTGTTTTGGACAAACCATTTAATCTTAGCCTTCATCTCCTTATCTGAAAGACTGGGATGAAAAGAGGATTAAATTTGATAATATCCCCGAGGTGCCTCTTGCAAGGATTAAATGCAGTAATCTGAGGCGCCCAGCATGGGGCCTGGCACAGAGACAGTGCCATAATTATGATCATCTGTGAGCATCCCGTTAGGCAGGAAGAGGAAAATGCCTCCGTGGGACTCGCTGGGGTGATGTTTGCATGACGTCTGCCGCCTTCTGACAGCGCCTGTGCCTTAGGGTTCTGGTCAAGGAGCCAGGGGGTCCCCTCTTTTTTTGCTTTCCCCTGATTTCCTTTCCTTTCCTTTCCAACTTAAAAAAATAGTAACCCAATTCTTCTTGGTAAATTTGAACACATTTGCATTGTTTGTATGTAGCAGGTCTTTAAACCCATCCTACCTGGGGCTCTTAAACCCAGGGTAGATCCTCCCCAGAAGTTCTGGGCTTCTCCTGATGTCCACCATCACAGTTACCTTTAGGGGCAAGCCGCCCAGGTGTGCACCTGCCCAGGTGATGGGCAACTGGCTGGGGAGACGCCCTCAGTCTCTGGGGGAAGAGGCGTCCTGTCTGATCCTTGGCAGGTGGTGGAGGAGGGAGGATGCCCACGGACGGAGGCCTCTAGGACCTCGCCAGTCGAGAATGAGTGGCATGTGAATGAGGCTGCGCTCAGCAATTCTGGGCAGACGCCCAAGCCCAGCTAGGACAGTTCCTGCGGCCCCGGAAGATCGCCGCCAAGAATCCACGCGCTGCCAAATTGCTCTCCACCCCGGGCGCCACTCCGGCCGCTTGGCTCTCCTGCCAGGCTGTTTCTAGATCACTCTCTGAAACTTCCCCGTAAAGTTCCCAGACAAGCAGTTGGAAGACTTGGAAATTGCAGGAAAGCACTTGGATCTTCTCCATGATGCTGTTTGAAATGATTACCGTTAAAAAACTAACAGTGGCTTAGAAAAAACAGCAGTCTTGCCGCCAGGGGTCACAGGAGACCACACGGCTCAGGGAAACCCAGCCACAGGCTCTCCCGGGGCCGTGTGCCTGGTGTGTTGTCCGGGGGGCACGTGGGCCCCAGGTTTCCAGGGCCCACCTGTGGCCACTAGCTTTCTCCCCAAGTCAGCCCATGGGGCTCCTCAGGGGGTTCACTACATCTTGCTGACGGAACAAGACACGAGAAAGGGTTCACTCATGAAAAATCCCTCAAACCCCACGAGTCCGTTGATATCCATGGTGATGCCAGAGCTCGCAGCCAGGGGTGTGATGGCTGCAAAACAGATTCCCCACGGAACTCACCCTTCAGGCCTCAGAGCTCTGTAGTGAGAGGCAAAACTGCCTGCAAGCCAGTTCGCCTTCAACGATTCGGGGCCCAGTGGGGTCGGGGCCCTCTCTGGGCCGTCAGCGGTTTGAACCCACGGCCCACCGAATGAAGAGGGCGGGGAAATCGCGTTTCGGCAGTGTGCGAGACTGAAGGCAATTTTCTCAGGTCCTGCAGAAAATTCTTTGTGTGGTGAGGTTACACCTGAGTGCGGAGAGTGGCGTGTTTTGTTTGTTACCGCTGTATGTTTCAATGTCTTGCCATTACTGAGATTATGGAAAATTGCTAGATGCTGTTCAGTTGGAGGCTGTGAGTGAAAATGTTAAGAGTTAGTGCCTGTGGGGAATGGAGATTTTTTTCCCTCATTATTTGTTCTCTTACCATTGTGAAGGGTGAACCTTTGATGGGGGCCCATGTCAGTTTATTTAACTACTCTGGAACAGAGGGTGTTTTCCTCTCTCCTCCCTGTCTTATCTCTTCTCTCCCTCCCCCACTTCTTCCTCCCCCTCCCCCTCTTTTTCCCCTTTGGCTTTGCCTTTGACCCAGATGGAGGCAGATTTACAGGCTCAACCCAAGACCACGGTGTATCCCCATCACAAAGAATAATTCAGGAAAATGCCACCTTCAACTGAGATGTCTAGCTGTGTCTGCCTGAAGCCTTTAAAAGCAACATTTTCAATGCTACCCCATGCATCCACAGTTAGAAGTGTTTAAAATGCCAATAAAATGCACAGTCTAAAAATGCCTTCTCTCCAGCTACCGGGTTGTTCCTAACGGAAAACGTAAATGGATGGGGAGCTTGTGCACCTTAACCGTGACTTTGGACACATGTCAGCATCACCGCACACAACGGGCGAGCACTTTCTAGGAGCCACAATGCATTTTGCACGCATTTACCTGCCAGGTGGGGTGGCTGCTACCACGGGAGGAGGAGGAGATGCCAGATTTGCACATTCCTTGCATCCCTGCCAAGACTCACGTGTGAAGGAGGCACTTCAGCCGGAAAGGGGCTTCAGCCCGCCGCACTGGCTGTTAGCTCTTTAGAGAGCGGGGGAGAACTCTCCAGATGGTATTTGTCTCACTTCCTTTTCGAGGCCACCACCCTGTGAGACGGAGGGACCTGCCGGAGCTGGCGGGTGTCTTGTTGTACTCATGGAAGATGGTGAAGTCCCTTCTCCACCCGCTGGCCCCTGCACGCAACAGCCGCAGTGCTGAGTGTTTTTTCTCAGGCCACAGAATTGCAGGAGCTGCCTCTGTAATTAAGCTTTCAGGAGAAGGAGCCCTGAGCTGTATTTTCATGCCCACAATTAGACCAGGCCCACGTTTCTTCTCGAGTGTTTACTGGTTCTCTGGCTGGACCGCGGCCGAGCAGTCATGACCCTGGAAGGAAGGACACGTCTAACGGAGGTCAGCGTGAGGCACAGTGTCCAGTAATTATCGTGGCGATGGAGCAGTTAGAGGGGACTTCACCTAATGAGGCCTGCACCAGTTTCAAGGCCGCCCTCGGCTGAGCCCCATGGTGATGGAGCACTGCCAGGGCCAGGGGACATCGCATAGAATCATTTTGAAATTTTTAATCTAACTTTTTATTTTAGGATTCATGTAAATAGTGTGTAAAAATCAAATGATTCTCTGTGGCTTGAAATTAAAGGCATCAGCTTCCTACTCCTCCTTCCTCTCACTGTACGTACCTCCCTATTTCTGAAAAACACGCCTATGGTATGGTTTTAGTATCTGGGAGTTTTACGTGTTAATGTTTGCCTTCCTGTGGTGAAAGGTGAGGTTCGGAAGTTGGATTCTCCTGCGCCCCACCCCCAAAACACCCTCCCACCCCCCCACACACATCCTCGCTCTCTTGGTTCCTCCAAAGTGATCACATCAGCATTTTTCTGAAACGACTCCTCAGGGTTCCTGTTACTATGAGAGTATACATCTTATTAACAAGCCAGTCATGATTCTACTTCTTGTCTTGAAAAAAATTTGTTTCTCATGAGGTTTATCATTGCCCTTTATTTTTTCCTTCGTTTTCTATGTATGCAGCAATTCATATCACAGCTCTCATCCGTGACTGTAAATCTCCTCCAGACGTGTTCAGGTACATCGGGCGAGCTCTTGCTTCCATTTTCGTCTCGGATGTAAGGGCCACTGTACCCTTCACATCTGCTTGGACTGGTGGCTCTCTGCACCTGCTCCCGAGCCGCCGTCCTGGGCTTTCTCTGCCTCATCGTTCTAGAAATTCCTTTGGCCTTGGCCCTGTGCCTGACCCCGCATTTCCCGAAGAGCAGATCTGCCTCTTGTCTCTGTCCACTCTCTCACTTGAGCGTACCACAGCTGCAAGAACTTCCCAGAGAAAAGGTAACTTTTTCCTGAGACTCTGGATAGATGGACATAACAGATATGCCTCTTTTAGTTCCTGTCTTGGTTACTTTCATACCATATCTTTACTACTTTTTTAAATGTGTTTGAGATCATATCTGTATAAGACGAAGCTTTCACCTTAAGGTTATTACCTGTACCCTTCCTTCCACAGCTGTGACCCCTCAGCCTCCAATGTTCTCTTGCTTTAGTGTTCTTTTGACTTCAATTACTTCTGTTACAGAACAAGGGGGGGCCTGGGACGATATACTATTACCCAAAATGAACCACCTAGGTTCGTTATGTCTGCCGCCAGAGGAAAGACATCTCTCAATGCCAGAGATTCGTGAAAAGGAAAGGAAACTTATTGCTATACAAAAAACTTAACGTAGCGACCTAATGTCTTCATCAAAATCTCAAAGTCCCTTAAAAAACCCCCCCACACAGTCCTTCCTTCCCTCCTTTGCCCAGTCTGGAGTACCATATCTCAGGAAAAGAAATAGAAGTCCGTGGCTCAGGCAGCCCGCAGTTCTTCCCAGTAATCCATCTCGGCTGGTAGGCCTCCCTCGGTTCCCAGCACCATCAGCTGTGTCGATGGGATCTCTGCTAAAGCCGGGTGGTGGTTACCCCTTCTAAAGCTGCGGGGGTCCCCACTCTGGCAAAGTTGAGTGGCTCTCCTTTCTATTGCCACAGCCACGTGGTCCTCTCTGCACAATGGCTGCGGGAGTCTCCACTCAGCCCAAACTGCATGTTCTCCCTGCAAGGTTCTCCCTCCTCAATGGCTGCAAGGAGGGGGGTTGCCACTCTGCCAAAGCCGAGTGGTGGTTCTCTGCTAAAGCCACGTGGCGATTCTCTCTCGCAGGGCTGTGGGAGTCCCCACTCTCCCAAAGACTGAGTGGTTCTCCCTTCCAGGGCTGAGGAAGTCCCCACTTTGCCAAAACCTTGTGGTTCTCCCTCCAATGGCTGCCACGTCTGGGTTTAAATCCCCGCGCCAATCTTCCTCGGCAGACTCCTCCCACAATCAGTTACACCTGCCAGCACTCTCCTATCCTTCCAGCTTTACTGGGCTGCCATCGTGATTCTGGGCAGGTGTGGCCCCATGTCATGAAGCCAATCTTCTCCAAGCTCCCACACAGGTACTGTAACTTGGGGGACTTGCCCCCCAGGTACATCTTGGGGGGAAGTTCCTTCCATCCCCCTGGCTCAGAGCATGGCCACAGCTATTTAACATACGTATGCAACCAGTTAAAGGTTATAGATGTGTTAAATGACCATGTCAGAGGTTAGCTGCAAGGCTGTTGCTATGCTAACAGCTCTCAATGGCCCTGCTCCATGTGTCCCTTCCCCCAACCCACACTTGGGTGGGGGGTGAGGACATTCTAATATTTCCTGGACACCCTGAGTTCTGGGCCCCGTTCCAAATCCCTGTTTGGGGCCCCCCTCTTGGCTGCACCCTGTAACACTTCCACAGTAAAAAACATTCCCGGTAAAACGAAAGAACTCTGCTCAGTACACAGTTCACAGCATCATGACAAGTAGTTTACCTTGTTCCCGTTTCCTTCGTTTTAAGGAGCTTCCTCCCCTCCAAATTTGGAATTGTTGTCTTTTTTTTATTATTGTCTGACTTTATCTCATCCTAAACATTCTTCTACTTCTCCAAGTATCGTCTCTCAATCCCCCCTAATTTCTGGATCTCCTTCTCCCGGGGACTCTTCCTTCCCGCTTTGCCGCTCCCATCTCTCCAGTGTCCGGCCTGATCACGACTCCCCACTCGAAGCCTCCCAGCTGTGTTCAGTGCCTCCCGGGCCGGCGTGGGCTTCCCAACTCTACTCCTCAGGTGCTGGAGCGGTCTGCAAATAACTCTCAAGGAGAGGACGCTGAGATAGACTTTCCAATCCCTCGTCGGTCCAAAAATGTCTTTATTTTGTCCTCAGAGTTGACTAATACCTTGGCGGTGGAGTTTAGGACAACATTAGTTTTTCCTCAAAAGTTGAAAATTATTGCTTTGTCGTGGTCTTCTTCTAATTTTATAGGATGTTGAGAGTGATTTAATATCCATCTGATTTTTATTCTTTTTTTTTTTTGGTACCCTTTCATTTTTCCCCCCTGTGGAAGATTTTGGAATATTTTCCTTATCCTCAGTCTTCTTAAATTTCAAAATGCACTGTCTAAGTGAGGGTGTTCTAGAAGCGATGATTACTCATCTATCCAAGAGTGCAGGTTATGTAAGGGTCACGTGCCTGAGTTCACATTCTGACCATCCCAGTTGCTGGCGTGGGCACGTGTCTCACCCAGAGAGTGCCCCCATTTTCTCAGCTGTAAAATGGGCATAGAAATGGACTCTTACCTCTTAGAATTGTTGAAAGGATTAAATGAGCCACTCCATGTAAAACTTTTGGAAGTGGCGCCTGGCACATAATAGACCTTCGATAACCTTTAGCTAGCTAGTGTTACTGTGATGGCCGCTTGCTCTCACGGTCCCCTTGAACTTGAGGTTGGCTCCTGTCGATGCTGGCACGTGCTGCCACTAGTGTTTGCTGACTGTCCTCTCTGTTGTTCCTGCCCCCCCCCGACTTTTGACTGTGGTGCTGGGGGACAGATAACCTTCCCGTTGGACAGCTAGCCTCCAAGCTGAGTTATTTTGGCAGCAAAAGCTTTAATTTCCAAGACTGTTTCCTTTCTCTCTGATTGTCCTCTGGTCGCGCTCCCCCTTTCCTGTCTTATGGATAAAATATAATCAGCATTCTCTCGTGTTTGGATGTTATCTTCTGATCCTAAACTCTTTGTTTCCCCCGAGGCCATGTTATTTCATTTTGTGAATGTCTTGTTCACGTTTCAGATGGTCCTTCAATGTCAGGAAGCCGTTGGTGGTCTGTTTGTGCTTCTGAGTGAAAAGATCAAAGTACAGGTGGGGAGCTGCGCCCACATCCGGCGGACCTGGCGCTGTGGTGACAGGCTGGGGCTGGCCATCGGGCCAGAGCCCCTCAAACGCCAGGATCTCGGCAGCGTTGCTGCAGGTGCCAGTACCCACATCGGACGCCCTCATTCCCGCCAGATGGCTCAGTCCCCTCCTTTGACAAAGAGAGCTCCACTTCTGTTCGACTGCTTTTTGTTTCGGCTTTTATTTTTTGGTCTGCCCAGGTGACACCGAGCTGCAGAGGGTTCGGTGGTTGAGGGCACCGGTGGCAGCCCAGGCTTCCACACACTACCCTTCGGTCACCGTCCCGTAGCAGGAGCGCCCTCATTCTGCCACACACGACATTGCCCGGGCCCAGTCTTTGCAGAGCGCCACAGAGCCGAGGGGCGCCTGCTTTCGCGGGGCTCCTTCACCCCCTCCTGGCCACCCTCACCCCGGCCTGTTCGGTGCCGCTCCTGCTTGGGCACCCTCTCCTAGGCAGCACTGCATCATGTGATTTATATCGTACGGAACTTTGTTGGAACCTCTAAGCTGCTGACAGCCCCCGTTTTATGACTGTGGGTTCGTGCTCATTTTATTCCCCTACTTCATTTTAACGAGCGAAGCAAGGAGATAAATAAATATTAGCGCATCTTCATGATGGAATGCCATGATTTTTTAGAAGCCTTATTGAAAGGTGAGGATCTAATGTGGAAATGAAATATAATGTTTTAAAAGACACACATTTTTTGTGTGACTTGAATGTAGAACAACTCACAGGTTCAACAGAGGAAAAGCTCATCTTTCTGATGATTAAAATGGTATATTCCGAAAACTCCTGAACTGAATATTTCTCTGCGAATTCAGAAAATGGTGATACCAACAGCAAGAGTCCTCGTAACAGTGGCAACATAGTATTTTGTATTTTCCCAGCATTTTATGGTTTCTCACGGTGCTACAGATACCATTTTTCCTGGAAGCACCAGTGTTTTCATTTTTCAGCTAAGAGACTACAGATTTGCCGAAGGTCCCGCGGCAAGCCTCGCTGACTCTTGTGTGACTGTCACTACGTCATAACACCACCCTCTCTCTGTTAGGGATTCGCTCGGCACTAAGCACAGCGGGCACCCCAGCTTCAGACTGGTGCCAAATAACTTGTGTAACTTTATCCAACCTGAAACCTTTGCTTCTCGGCTTAGCGTCTCAGGGGCCATTTAATACTCCTCTACGGTAAAAGGTTTCCAAAACCAGAAAGCTTCCTCTCTGTGTGAACCAAACCCGCGCCCTTTCACTTGGCCTGCGGCAAAGAACCACACGCCCTCTGAACATCCGACTCCACGGCGCTGCCGAAATCGATCCTTTCAGATAGGCGCCTCTGTGTTCTTCTCCAAATTATCACCTGAGAAACAGTGCCTACGTCTTGTATGTCCATTTGTATGCTAATGCAGCGGAGCCTGTGAAAAGATGGTATCAAATACCAGGCCATCGTGAACTCGTTATCGGTTCCAAGTCTGGAGAGATAATTTCACGTTCCCGCGGCCGATCCTCAAACCACTGAAATGCGACAACAGGCTTCCGACCTCTGTTGGTGATAACGAAGGAGACAGCATCCAGCGCAGACACGCCTGTGCTCTTTCTGCTGACTCCTGGCACCAGCTCCATTTTTTATTTTTAGTGCAGTCAATAAAGAATTATAACCTAATTGCATAGCATAACTAATGTAAAATCAATGTGGGAAATCAAAAATGAAGACACAGAAAAGAAGGTGATCAGTCACAGGTAATAACATCAGGCAGCAATAAACCCTGTTAACACTTACATGTGTTGTATTATATATAATTTATATGTTTCGATGTTATGTATCAAAAGATAGATACTCCATATCCATACTCCGTGTATGCATGTATGGTTTGTATGTGTATATGTATTGCACAACCGTGTGGGCAGGGTGCTCTGCGCAGTTCGGTTCCAGATTGAGGTCACACTGCTCACATTTTAAAATATCTCCCCAAGACACACTCTCTTCCTCTGCAGCGTTATTTGTGATGATATCATAGGGCTTCGTCTTCACTTACTACTTCTATCTCCCATTAGTTCTCTATGGCTGTATAAAAATTACATCAATCTGTGTGGCTTAAAGCAATGGTCACCTTTACTGGCCCACAGTGTCTTCAGGGCAGCAGTGCTGAGTGGCCTGCCTGGGTGGTTCTGGCTCGGTCAGCGTGGTGGCTGGGGGCCATCGGATACTTAACTGCAGACTGAGGGACCTGGGTGGTCCTAGGTGTCAGCAGAGGGCGCAGTTCCTCGCCACACAGACCCTTTCATGGAAGGACTCCTGTGTTCACAGCAGGGCAGAGGACTCCCCGCACAGTGGGTGGTCAGAGAGAGCGCAAGAAGGGGAACCTCAGGGACTTTCCCGTTCTAGTCCCAGAAGTCAGATTCCAACATCTGTACAACATCCCATTGGTTACAGAGGTCCACCCGGGTCAGTGTGGGAGGAAGCCCCTCCACCCCTCCACTGAACACCGGTGTGAGCACGGAGAGGGGAGAATCATCGGTGCTACTGTGGAGGCTGGCTGACATGGTCCCTCTTGTGCCCTGATGATTCGCATACAAAGTACACTCCCTTCTTCAAAGACCGCCCTCTCCAAGGGGCATCCCGTTCGAATCAGCTCAAAGTCTGGAATCTTGTCATCTAAGTCACGTCCAAGTGTAATTCCTTAAGCACAGCTTGTCAGTTCCATTCCTCTCGACTGAAACACCTGGGCACGAGAGCGGTAAGTCTTCTTCCTCCCACACGTGTGACAGTGGGACAAGCATAGGGTGACTGCTGTAGACACTCCTGCTTTTAAAGGGCGAGGTGCGAAGCACACGGGAGGCGCTGGGCCACACAAATTCTGAAATGCGGCAGGCCCAGCTCAACAGATCCTTACAGGGCTTCAGGAGTGGGAATAATTCCTCACAGCTTCCGGATAGACCTCTGGGCTCTTGGTTATGCCTTGGAATCGCTATTTCTTTTTACGTAAAAGAGAGCTCGTGTGTCCAGCTGCCATTTTCTTAGTCTGATTTTTGCTGGTAGAACTCTGGGGATACACGGACATTTTTTGCTTTCATATTGTCTCTGCTCCTTATAGTCCAAGCTGATAGAATACCTGCTAATGCTGATCTCTCAAAAACATTGTGAGTCTCCTGTGAATCTCACTGGAGTTTGTTTCAAGAGAAAACGCCACCTTTTACATCTCTCTGTGATAAGCCCTTTTTTTGACCTAGGGTTTTACTGACACTGCTGAGGGACAACACTGTCTTAGAAGCCTTATTGTTTGAATGACTTTCTGAGGCGCCACGGTAGATATTTCTAAGATCTGAACAAAAGATCACATAGCTACACCCTTGACCTCATCTTTATACCACGTTTCCCAAGAGGGCCCTGAATTGGCCCTTTGCCCCAGAACCATTTCCTGATGTTCATTTGCCCTGTTTGTCATCTGGGGAGAAGGGGCTTCCCCCAACCAGTAAGTCCTGAATGGTTAAAACTTCAGCGTACTTGGTTTACAATATTGTTTTAGTTTCAGGTGTACAGGACAGTGACCAAACTCTGTGCCTGACAATGTGTTCACCTCACTTAGTCCAGGAATCATCTGTCCTCGTGTGAACTCATCACAGTATTAGTGACTCTGTTCCCCTTCACGTTTTCTGCCTGCCCCCACCCCCCTCCCCTCTGTAACCGTCAGTGTGATATCTGCCTCTGTGTCTGTTTTTGTTTTGTGTTGTTTTGTTCATCAGTCACTTCTTCACCACGTGACTCACTCGAATCCCCTCATGACATGGCAACTGGCATCCCTCAGAGCGAGTGACCTAAGAGAGAAAATGCCAGGCTCTTCGTGACTTCCCCTCAGAACTAACAGTCCCTGATTCCTGCAAATCCCGCTCACTCTGCAGATCGGCCTTAGCGCGGGAGTGCACCACCCCAGGCTGCGAGCACAGGAGACAGGAGGCACCAGGAGTTCTCCGAGTCTGGCTCGCTGTGCCAGCTTGTAGTGGCAGGTGTGAGATCTCAGACTCCCAAGACCCATGTATTAACAATCACTTCTTAAAGACAGAGTTGAGAGGGACTGTGTATCCAGAGGCAATCTCTCTCAACTCCTTTTAACTGTGCTTTTAAAATTTTATCTCTAGATGTCTAAATAGCATATCTATAATGCTTCCTTGATTTTTCCCTTTAGTTATCTCTTGGTTACAGCCAAGGAAGGCGAGCACTTAGCTCTCCCATAAGCCCCTCCCCGAACACCACATTCACGCACGTCAATCGCTCAGCTTGGTAGTGTTTTTCCTCCCCTCCCCTTCCCTTCCCTTCCCATGGTTGTAGAATAATGTCTTTGTTTCTAATGTCTGAAATTTTACGAAGCTATTCCCTCTGTGGACATTAGCGGGAATTTTAAAAAGTTTTCATTTCCCCTGACTGGTGTGGCTCAGTGGACTGGGCATTGTCCCACAAAACCAAGGGTCTTCAGTTCAATTCCCGGTCAGGGCACATGCCTGATGGATGTTTCTCTCTTGCATTGATGTTTCTTGCCCTCTCTTTCTCTCCCCCTTCCCCTCTCTCTAAAAATAAATAAAATCTTTTAAATAATAAAATAAAAAGTTTTCATCTCCTCACAAAGTCTGTTTCTTCTGCTTTCCTTCTCTTTCTCCCTCCCTCTTTTTTTCTTCTCTTTTTCCTCCCGCCCTTCTTTCTCTTTTTCTCTCTTATTGAAGGTTTTCCTCATGTATCTGTGATCCTTCGCTGTCTGCATATGTTTCAGAGGTGACACTAAATAGGCCATCAGTTCTAAGCACAGAGGGGCAGCTGGTGGACCATAGGCCTTTTGTAAGGCAATCGGGCTGAGCTGTTTCACAGGAGAATCCGTGAGGCCAGCATTTCCATCTCACGTCTGCTGGGCTGGTTCGTTCTGCAGCAGAACTGTCAGCCCCACACCCCGAGTATAATCAACCTGCCTGCCATCGGCCTGAACTCAAACCTGATTCCAGCTCCCAGTGCGTGACCTTGGCAGAGTCACCATCTCTCTGCACCGCAGTTTCCTCTGATGTCGAATGGAGGGTAGGAGAAGACGCTAACCTCCACCTAACAGTAGCACTGTTGTGAGGACGAAATGAGTTAATATACATAAAGCACTTAGGAAAGCCCCTGGAACGAACGAAGAACACTAACTAGATGTTAGAGGGTATGACCATTGTCACCGACAACTCCATCTTCATCTTCATCAGGGCTGAGTTAGGGAAGAAGGCCGGGGTTCTCAACATGTAATACATTAGCCAACTTTTATTGAGACCCTTGTTTTTAATGAGGTACCCCTGCCTTTAACTGTATCATCCTTCTCAGCTTTCGGCCTGGGCCGGGGCCGGGCAGCCTCCTGGCTGTGTGGACACGAGCGGGCCCAGTCGGGCATCCTGTTCTCAGGCCTGACTTCCCTCTACCCCCCGGGTGCCCGATGCAGCAGGCAGGCTGGTCTTTGGCCTCCTCCCCTCCTGGCTTAGGCTTCTGGTTGCTTAGATCCGCTTGTCCTTCTGCTCCAAGCTACTAATTTTTTTTCTAACCTTTTCCACTTTTCCTTTATTTTGTGGATTTGTTTGTTTGAAAATACGTTTACTCTCTCTTAGCTGCATGTTGAGAGAGCGAGCAGGTACATTAATGGGTTCTGCTTCTGTCTTCTGCTGAAACTCTAAAATAGGTTTATTAAAGAAATATTTTCAAGAGCAATAAAAATTTAGGTGGGCTTCATGCTCAGTTTGGAATTCTTGGCTCTGAGGAAGGGCACGGATGCCCGTGGAGACCGTGACGGCAGGCAGTAAAAACTGGTCCCTGCGGTCCCACAAGGTGTTCCCTCGCCGGTGTGCCTGTGGGCGTGTCTCCTCTCCCCGTGGCCTTCTGTGCTCTGAGGCCCAGAGCTCCTTACACTCGGAGTTACCTGCTCACCACCGGTCTCCCTCTACACCGTCAGTTCCGTGAGCCAGACGAGGCCTCCATCGTGTCCGTGGCTGTTCGATCTGGAACTTTAAAGACAGCAACAGGAGCCATCATTACCTGTCTCACTGCAGTAGGATTAGTAGCAGTAATAAAAACATAGGAGTTCCCAGGGTCTCTGCCAGGGGCCGGGCGCTGGTGTGAGTTCTTTGTGTAGAGTAATTCCTTTAGTCCTCGCAGCAGACCTTCCAGGTAGATGATACTTTTATTTTCATTTTCCTTGTCACGCTGTGCTTAGGGCACATCCGGCCCAGGAAGACAGTCCGTTCCGAGGGAAAGCCAGGCATCCCGTTCACTCGGCCTGGCCCCCCCTCCACCCTGGTGCAGGCCCCACATGAAGAGCAGGAACGCCAGGATCTATTTAACATGCAGTTTGCTTCTCCCGTTCCGTGCTCTTCGCTGCTGGCGTGGACGGCTGGCAGGACAACTCCTGTTCACAGCTTGCCTGGCCCCCCGGGGAGTCTCTCAGTTGAGTGTGCATGCAGAGTTGTCCTCAAGCTATACTGGGTGGCCTCCGGCCTCACCTTGCAGGATGAAATGTCAGTCCCTCGACATCAGGGGTTGAGGTTACGGCGCCTCCCAAAGTGAAGGAAACCACTCAGGGTAGTTTCTCTCTGGATTTTTTCTGGGAAGGAAAGAACAATCTGCTGTCCTCCACAGCCTTGGGCTGGCAGGGCCTCCTGCTGTGCTCGCAGGCCCTGAGGCCTTGGGTTCAATCACATTGTTCATGGCTCAGCGTCTTCAGCAGAAGCTCGTGGCAGGGCTCTCTGCGAGTAGGCCGGGTTGCCACCCAGAGTCCCCAGGGGTGGTGACTATTGTCACCTTGTGGGTTATCGAGCACCTTCTAGCAGGTGCTCTCGTGATGGCGCCAACAGCCGACAGAGGGTGGAAGGTGGGTAAGACCAGAAAGAGTGTCCTTAGCTTCCTCAAGTTCAAATAACTCACAGCGCGCACCTCACTTCATAATCTCAAACCAGGTGGTCTGGTTTGGCTGATGCATTCACGTGCTGGTCCAGGGTTTTGGAGGTGGACCGCACAGGGTAGGGATGCCAGCTCTGCCCTTGAGTGCCTGCATGACCTTGAGCAAGTGATGTCTTCATCCTCAGTCTCCTCCTCTGCAAAATAGAGGTCACCAGGCCCTCGTCGGGTTTTTGTAAGAATTGGAACATGACACAAACTAAGCACGGGCCCTGGAGCACAGCAGCCTCAGTGTGCTGAGTGCACCGTTGATTCCGTTCTGGCCAGGAGTCACTCTCCTGTAAGTGGTGCCCTGAGTCAATAGGCGTTGTTCATTATTATCCTTGTTATTATTATTAATAATAATAGCGTTATTATTATTTAGTGGTAAACACGTTTGTGCTGTATTTGAATCCACCAGACTTCAACTGTTTAAGCACGCTCTCGCATCTCAGTGATGCTTTTTTAGGTGCAATTCTCTTGCTACTTGCAAATATTCTGTTATTAAAAGCAGGTCCTCTGTTTTATTCAATTTCGTTTGATTTATGTTGAGTTTTGCATAGTTGGGAAATTTACTTTTTCAATTTATTTCATTTAGACTTAAAAACATCTTTTATGAACTCAGTTAGAAAAGGAAGACTAAGTTGCAAATTCCGTGCGAAGAGCGGGAGGGCCAGAGCCCCCTGACGCTGTGTGAAAGGGCCACACCGTGTCTGGGCTGGAGGTGATAACCTCCCGGAGCCTCGAACTTGACCGTGAAAACACAGCTAATGGCGCATGAAGAGAATTGGGAGCCCCCAAGTCAGAACAGTGCAGGAACCTTCTTTGAAATCTTGTGTTTTGTTTTAAAATTTCATGTGAATTTTGCACTCCATTCCGTATTTCTTTGGGCCTGTGTTGTCATAGAAAGTGTGGCCCGCCTTCCCTGGGTCCTCCCCACACCTGGGCGCTGAGAGAGAGAACAGGCCGTTTCTGTCCCAGCACAAGGGACTAGTAGTTGTGTCTGAAAAGGAAGGCCGAGTTACTGCAGTCAATACAAAGGTGAAATCTGGGAACGTGTGAAAAATGGAATCAGAGAAACAAGGAAGAATAAGGAAGGAAAGGGGTGAAAGGCCTTGGGGTGGAGATGCAGTCTGGAACTGGGGCCCAGAAGGAATAGGGCCGCCAATCGTGCGAGCCCCAAACGTGTCATTGGGCGCCAGTCCAGTGGGAGACGCACTGAACCCCCGAACCAGCACGGTCTCTCCACTTCTTTCCAGGAAAGTAATTGGGTTCCAGAAGCAGAGTTAGACTCCTGCCTGTAGAGAGCGAGTCCCATCAGGACCACAGTAACAGTGTTCAGTCTTATGTCACCATTAGGGTGACAGGTCCTTGGCTCCATTTCTTCCTTCTTGAGCCAAACCCACTGTTTCATTGCAGTCTCTACCTGGACGACGACATTCAAACGAACACCCATGCTTTCTGTCCGGGCGGGTCTTCTGGCTCCAGGATGCTGTCAGAATCCCTCTCTCACAGGGCAATTCGATTGCAATTTATTCCCTTGCAGCTTGCTTTAGGTGGCCTTGGCAACTTGGAAACGTGCGTATGAATAGAAGGGAGGTAGTTTTTGAACACCGGTGGAACGGTGCACGGTTAGACCCTGTCTAGGGTGACTGTGGAGTGATGGACAGTTCTTTAGCCTCATGTGGCCCCACAGAGGGAGACGCTGAGAGGGAAAGCACCTATCACCTTTGTGCCAGTTGATGCTTGTCTGCCGCTTGCTTGCACGAGAGTGCCCAGGGCCCCGTTCCAGTGGAGGTAGCTTTCTGTGTTAACTCTGATGGAAATGGGCGGCACTGGCAGGCACCCAGCTTTCTTATTGCAGCGGAGGATGGAGATGATACTGGTTCCAGGTTGCATTGCTTGAATACCAAGTTGTTGGATCTTAGAGCCCACACTGCATAGATTTAGTGAAGCAATAGATGGTCGTACCCTCCCTCCCACCTGGCGGTGTCTGCCCAGCCCAGCGGGGAGAACCAGAGGGCCATGGGGCCTTTCACAGTATTTGCTTGTGCGGCTGGGGCCAATCGACCCATGCTGTGGAGCCTCAGTTTCCCCAACAGAGGGATGGATCCAATAGGGCCTAAAGCATGAGTTACATGAAGCTGAAACTCGGTGATACATATAAAGTGCTCAGCACTGCACTTGACGTTCTGTGAGTGCTTATTAAGAAGCAGGTGCCGTTACCGGTGGCCATGGTGGCGGTGTTTTGGTTGTTCCTGCCTCCCTCCTCTGAGCGAGGCATGGGGACGCCAGCCCACAGAGAGCCTAGTGTCTGTGTCGTCCATCCAGCAGCCTTGAGAAACTGAAGGCAGGTAGTGTAAGTGGTACAAAGGACCTCAGATGCGGGGTTTGCATCACATAGGGGTCTCTTCATATAGAAACTGATGCAAGCAAGCTCAAGGGAAAGGAGGGTGAGGGGGCAACCTGGTATCAGAATGGATGGGAAGCAAGGGCCCACATGGTGGCCGTCCTCACTGCTGCTCTGTGCCTCTCTCTCTCCTGTCTTCGCCCCTCTGGCTGCTTGTCTACATCCAGACTACACCCGAGAATACAGCCGTCCTTTCAAACGGGGCCTCCCTGCCACCTAACTTCACTCCACATCTCAGGGCCTGTTCAGACTGCTGGACAGTGCTGGTCAAGGACAGTGGCTGAGAGTGGAATGGGGACAGTGTCAGGGTGGGCTGGGGACAGTGGCTGAGAGTGGAATGGGGGCAGTGTCCGTGTGGGCTGGGCAAACAGCACTGGGAGGGTGGTCGGGGGCTGATTCCCAGCAAGCCTTCAGTGCTACAGGGACAGTGACCCCAAGGGCGTCCCTGTGTGGCAGCGTGGACTCAGCACTACGTCAAGACCAGGCCTGCTCCAGGGTCATAGAAACCAGGCTGCAGCCACAGTAATAATCATGATGATGGTAGCTGAGTCTGAACACTGAGTTATAACTATCGGCCAGCACTGTTCTAAGAACTTTATCACATTAATTAATTTAATCTTCATTGCTGTGAGGTAGATATGGCTCTTTTTAAATCCTTACCCAAGGAGGATATATTTATTGATCTAGAGGGAGAGGAAGGGAAAGAGAGAGAGAGAAAGATCAAAGTGAGAGAGAAACATCGATTGGTTGCCTCCCATCTGCACTCTGAGGAGGGATCAAACCCGCCACCTAGGTGTGCACCCTGACTGGGAATTGAACCCACAAACTTTTGGGGTACGGGATGATGCTCTAACCAACTGAGCCACCTGGCCAGGGCAGGCATGGCTTTAAATCCATGTGACACGGGAGAAAAGTGATGCCCAAGGACATGAAGTCACCACCCCAAGTTTGCCGATGCCGGTATATGGTGGGCCACCTTCAGTGGGCTGAGGGAGGATGGACCGTCCCCAAGCTTCTCTCTGGCCGTGTGCTCAGGCATCCAAGACTCGGGTCACAGTCACCTTCTCAGCCGTGGCCAGCACCACAGCACCGCCATGGGGCTCGCTCCAGCTGCTCACGGACGTGCAGTCCATCGCTCTCAAGGGCTTCTCATGCTCAGGGTTTATTTTGTTGCTTACCTTTTAATCTGACCGGGCATGCAACGTAACACCTTTCCCTTCAGTGCCAAGGTGGCATATTGGCTTCTGCCTTCATTTTGCCAAAAGACAAATCCCAGTTGCCAGGTCCACAGTGTCATCCGTACATGACAGGCGCCACGCAAGTGTCTGATTCTGGGAATACGTTTCAGCGTTGATTTTTTTTTTTAATATATGATCTCGAACTGGCCGCCCAACTTTTTCTAGTTGCTGTAAAATAGGAACCATGTAAAACTTACCATTGAACCATTCTAAAGTGCACCGTTCAGGGGAATTGAGGACACGGACAGTTTTACGTGACCGTGAGCTCTGCCTAGCGCCAGAACGTTTTATCACCGTGGAGGGAAACTCGGTACCCACGATACAGTCACTGCCTCTGTCCCTGCCCTTGTCCTTGTCCACCCGTGTCTGGTTGTTTGTGTGGACGTGCCTGTTCTGGACGTGGCGCGCAGCACGCAGCCTCTGCGACTGGCATCTTCGACCCAGCAGATTGCTTCCCAGTCCCCCCCCCCCCCCCCGGTGTGGCACGCGCCAGCTCTTCATCGCTCTTTGCGACCAAATAGTACCCGTGGTGTGGACGCCACATTAGGTTCATCCACTCATCAGCAGGCAGGCATTTGGGTTGCTTCTGCCTTTGGCTATTACGACTAGTGCTACTGTGAACATTTGTGGCCAAGTGTTTTCTGGAACACCTTTTTATCGGTTCTTTTGATGACATACCTAAGAGCAGAGTTGTTGGTTCATATGGAAATTCTGGGTGTGGCTAATTGAGGGACTTCCAAATGTCCCCGCAGCGGCCTCCCCTCTTTACAGTCCCACCGGCAATGGATGAGGGTTTCAATTTCTCCACATCCTTGCCTCCAATATCAACTTTTGACTTGCAGAATGAGTTTTATTATAACAATGGGGGGAAAATACCTGAATTATTTAGGCTTCATTTATTTAATGAGACTGTACTAAGGCAAGAACTGGAAACTCATGAGCGTATTAATGTAGAATGCAGCGTAAAATTGGAAATGCATGAAAAGCGAGGGTTGTTAAACATGCAGGGATAAATTCGATCCTGCATTAATATCTGTGGGCCGTACGAATGACAAGGTCATAAAATCAGGGAGCTTTTGTGGCGAGGCTGTGTCCCGTGATGTGATTCATTTAGTATATTTTTCTACAAAAATGGACAGTAGACCATCTCAGTGACATTTGGATGCATCTGCATAAGATGAGTGTGGAGGGTCGTATTATTATTTCATGTTCCATACTTCATCTGACCTATAAAAACAGAGACACAGTGTGGTAAGCTGTTATTCCCCTCCTGAAGACATTAAGGAATTTTATGTGCACCTTCTATTTTTGCTAATGGCATAAAATGTTGAAACTTGTTAGTTTTCCCTTCTGCCAACCCATGAATGTGCCATCCTCCCATGAAACTCAAATAAATACTCATTAATGTACAGTGAAATCAAGTGAGCACTTCATATAAATAAGCCAGCCATATACACGCATGTTTCTTCAAATTTGTAGACCAAAATAACACGAAATGAATCTGACATCATTTTACATTCAGAACCACCAACCCAATAAAGTCGTTTTTATGACTCAATTTCTTAAACTCATGTAAGTGAGAAAGCATGTACATGTCTCTCCGTTCCGTAATCCATCATACAGTTTAGAAACGGGATCATTTGGTTGAAAATTTCATAGGCCAAGAGGAGAAGAACGTGCATAGCACCCGATTCTAGGGCGATGGGGCGGCGGAGGGGACATAGTGGAGTGAGCGTGGCCTTTCCCTTCATCGATCCATTCTCCCTTTCTCTGTCGGACCAGCGTTCACTTACTTGAGCACCGCCGTGTGTCGGGGGCTGTGCTGAGATCTGGGGATATGCTGCTGAGCGGAGAAGACATGGTTGTGTGTTTCTCGGGCTCACACTTCAGTGAGGGTGGCACTCTTACCTGCTGCCCAGTGACAGCCTGTCCCCAAACTGAGTGGTGAAGATCAGCCCCTCCCTGTGCTCATGGTTTTGGGGGCCCGGAGCTTGGGGTGGTGCCGAGGGCCGGCTCCACTCTGCTCCAGGATGCCTGAGGCCTCCTCAGGGGACACTTGAGCAGCGAAGGCGGCTGAGGCCGGGGGTCGAGGGCCTCAGGTGTAGCGACGGCCAGATTCCTTGGCTCTTCTGTACGCTGCAACTCCTCAGATCGGCACATTTGAGATGGCGTCTTTGCCCACGGACCTGGAACCTAGGCTGGACGGATGGTCAGAGGAGCTGAGGCTGGTGGGCGTCTGGTTCTCTCTCTCTCTGCAGTCCAGCCATGTGGGTTTCCTCAGAGCTCTGTGGTCTCTGGGTAGCGAGACTTTTTATATGGCAGCTGGCCTCTCCCAGAGTGAGAGTCCAAGATCACAAACAGAGCTGTGAGGCCTCTTGTGACCCAACCTTAGAAATCCCTGAATGTTGCCTCTGCCCCTCACCGTCGGTCAACTGTGTCACCAAGACCAGCCAGACTCAGAGGGAAGGGGTTTACGTTCTACCTCTCAGTGGAAGGAGTAGACCAACATTAAGATCACTTTTAATCTGCCCCAGACGGGGGCAGACACCAAAGAAATAATCACATGCAGCACTACCGCCTTGAAGAAAAAGTGTAGGCTCATGCAGTCACCAGGGCTTCCTGGTCACCAACGACAGAAACCCAAGCCAGGTGGGCTCAGGAGAAGAAGGGGAGTGACTGCCCCACCTAACCGAGAAGCCCGTGGCTGACCCTGATGCTGCCCCAATGCAGACAAGAACTGCTTTCCCTGTTTGCCAGGGATATTTGCCTCTCGCCCCAGGAGGTCTTGTTTTCAGGGCCCCCAGCAAAACTGCAAATCTGCTGACTAGCAATGCCAGCAATGAAGAGGCTCTTTCTTAACAGTTCTGACATGGTCCTGGGATTCAATCATAGTGGCTGCGTTTGGGCCCCATGCCCTCTCCTAAACCAACTGCTGTTGCCAGGGAGACACATCCTTGGCTTGGCCAGGCCTAGACCCTGGGCCCACCTCTGGGACCTGGGAGGAGGGTCGGCCGTACAGGAACCACAAGTGGGGATGGGTATTTCCACAAAAGGAAAAGAGAGTTTCTTTTATCAGGAGGACAAGGAGATAGAAGCCAACCAGACAAATACTTAGGGATACATGGGAAGACATTCCTTCCTGTTCTCATTACTCCCAGTTCTTCAGCGTGCACTTACTTAGCTTTCATTGTGGACGATGCTGATGCTGGGGAATAGTTGTAATGGGATGAATAGACAAGTGGGTACTCTAGGGAGGAGTCAAAGGGTCTGGGGGCTCATCAAAGGAAAAGATATGACCACTAGGTGGCAGTAGCACACACAGGCTTCCCTGGGGGACGCAGTGACCTGTTTGCTGACCGGAGGCTCATCACGGCAGGCAACTGTCCCTAACTACAAGGGGCAGACACTCAGAAGGTGACCAGGCAAAGGAACTCCTGCGGGACAGGGGGAGCCTGGAGGGGACTTAGGTGTCCTGGTGATGTCAGTCAGCAGCCCAGTGGGGAGTCTTGGGGTCAGAGAGCAGCCAGTGGCTTGGGGTCTTTGTTTCCCGGGGCTTTTCTTATCTTTGGCTAGCAGATGTTGGGCACGGCTTTGTGGAGCATGCAAAGCAGAAAGGCTCTAAATAGCTAAAAATACGCTTATTTGGGTTATATTTGTAACAATGTGTGAAAATTTGTTTGGCACTGGTAGGCTTTTGAGCTAATGTGTCTCAATCTGCACTGGAGAAATAAACAACCTACCAGCCAATACTCAGAGACCATCTTTGGCTTATTTACATAACAAGATGTTAATAACTAACCTCAACTGCAACATAGCAACTAGTTAATACCAGTAAGTTAAGGACTCGAGGTGCAGCACAGAACAGTTGACTCGGCCGGCCGAGGTTGCACAGCTCACTGGAGGGACAGACAGGCCTGCGACCCAGGCCGACCGGCTTCCAGGTCGATGCTCTCAAAGGGACGCCACAGTGTCTCAGGGAGCTGAGTCATCTTTTGTGGCCTCGGTATCCCCACCTGCACAAGTACAGGAGGTGACCAGGTGGATGGCCTGGCACTGGGCTCCTAGGGTCGCACGGCGTGGCGTGGGCGGGAGGGTCAGGGGGCGCGTGGAGTGTGGTGATGACACTCGGGGACTCTGCCTGGGCGCGGACCCCTGACTCCGCGCCTCATCCTAGGTAAGCCGCTCGACCCGAGTTTCTTCGTTTGTGAAACAGGAACGGTCGTCACGGCACTTTCTTTCCTTTTTAACTTTGTTGATTGATTTTAGAGAGACAGGGAGAGGGAGCAAGCGTCAATTTGCGGTTCCACGTATTTATGCATTACTAGCTGACTCTTCTGTGTGCGCTGACCAGGATCAAACCCACCGCCTTGGCGCACTGGGATGATGCTCTAACCAACCGAGCCCCCCCGCCGGGGCTCGTGGCACTTTCTTTCATAGAGTCATTGGGGTGATTAAGTGAGGTAATGCTTCTTAGACATGCGACACAATCTAGATGTTTGCTATATTATTAATGATAATAATTATTATTGATGAAGAAAGTATAAAGTGGGCAGAAGAAGTTCAAGAACTGAGGGTGGAAAAGCAGCAATGAAAGGTTTCAGATCTTAGCCACTCCAGTATGCACACTGTGTGCTGTGTGCTTGTTTCACATTTGCAACCCCTCCGCCCCCAAATCTGGACGTGTCCTGTGCCCTGCCTTTACTTTTATTGTGCCCCCCTTGGCTGGTGTGGTTAGTCTAACACCCCATTTGTGCTGTCTCTGTGTGGACGTGATTATGGGTCAGGAGTGTGGCATGGGGACAAGAACCTGAACACGGCATTGGAGACACGTGGCCACAGGTCTCATCTTCCCCATCGGGGGAGCCACTCTACCCGATCACAGCAGCTAACATGCATTGAACTTACAATGCACCAGGCACTGTGGGATGTAAAGTAACTTGTATCACGTTTCCCAGATAGTACAAGGCAGAGCTGGGCTTGAACTCAGGCTTCTGACCCCAGGACCTACATCCTTTGTGATGCACCATTCTGCACAAAGATTTTTAAAGCCCCTGAGCCATGACAGGCACTCAGAAAACTGTCATTCTTATTATAATTACAGCTAGTCAGAGGGGCAGGTGGGACAGAGACCCAGACTGTCTGCCTTTAGAATCTGTACTCTCAAACCCACTGTTCTGTTCACTCGATAAACATTTCCGAGTGCCTCTGCTTTGCTGAACACCAGTGAACCATGGTGAATGAAACCCCAGTCTTGCCTTCAGCGGAGTCAGTGCCCCGCCCAGCGACTGTGCAATAGTCAGTGCCGTGCTGCAGTGACAAACATCCTCCCACACGTTGGTGCTTTACAGTGGCAAAGGTGTGTTGTCCACTCACATGTCTTTGTTGGGAGATCTGGCTGTTCTCATGGCAAAGGGAAAGAAATGATGGTGGAACCACATGATGCCTCTTAAAGCCTCTGCTCCGACATGGCATAGCTCACGTCTGCTCCTGTTTAATTGGCTAAAGCAATTAGTCCTACATCACTTTTTGCCTTAAGCTGTCTATTTTTTTAATTAATTAAAAGATGAGAAAATAGGTTTCTTTTATTCATATAGTATCCCATTCAAGCATCCTTTTCTTCATTTTAAATAAAAGTTTCCAGGTAATGTCGTTTACCTTCTGCCTAAAGAAATTTCTGGAACATTTCTGCTGGTGATGGGTTCTCTCAGCTTCTATGTACCTAAGAAAGTTCGTATTTCACCTTTATTTTTTTTTTGAAAGATATTGTTGGTTTTAGAATTCTAGGCTGACAAGTCTTTTGTCTTTCGGAACTTAGAAGATGCATGGATTACCTTCTGGTTTGCACAGACTCTGATGAGAAGTCCGACATCATCCTTATCTTTATTCCTCTCAGTGCAATGTGCCCTTTCTCTCCACTGACCGAGTTTAAGATTTTCTCTCTCTCACAGTGTTGTTTGTTTTAGCAACTGGATTATAATAGGCTACAATGTAGTTTTCTTTGTGTTTGTCCCACTTGGCGTTTATGGGATTCCTTGGATTTGTGGGTTTATAATTTTATGAAATGTGGAAAGAATTTTGTCTCATTTCTTCAAATAGGGTTTCTGTTCCTACCCCAACCCTACCCCTAGGCTTCAGTTTCATGTATGTCAGACGGCTGTAATTGTCAAAGGGGCTCTGTTCATTCATTCTGTGTAGTTTTATTACTATAATTTCAAGTTTATTCATTTTTTCTTCTGCATGGTTTAATCTGCTGTTAATTTCACTCAGTAAAATTTTATCTCAGATATTGGTATTTTTCATCATGAGAAATTCTATTTGATTCTGATTTAAATATTCCATTTTTCTTCTCATTACGACCGTGTTTTATTTTACAACCTTGAACACGAAAGATATGTCTATAATAGCTGTCTTCAAAGACATGTTTGCTAATACTGATGCTTGTTATTTCTGGGTCTGCGTCTATATACTGATTTTTCTCCAGGATATGAGTCACACTTTCTTGCTTCTTTATATGTCTGGTTATTTTTATTGGATACTGAACATCATGACTTTTGTATTTTGGGGTGCTAGATTTTGTTGTATTCCTTCAAAAATGCTCAGTTTTATTCTGGTAGGTATTTAGTTACTGGCAGACTAGTTCAATCCTTTCAAGGCTTACTTTTAAACTCTTTCGATGGACCTAGAGTAGCCTTTTTTGCAGGAATCACTTAGATTAGTATCTAAAGCCTGTCCTCTCTAGGGTCCCTACCGAACCCGCTCCATGTTTCAACAAAGCTCCTCCCCTTCAGCTGGTAACCATGAACATGACTTGTGGCCTCATGAGAGCCCTTGGGATTACTTGGCTTACAGCTCCCCAAACGGTCCTGTCCACTCCTGGAGTACTTTCTTGCCAGTTTGTGTGGGGCTTCCCCTTACCCACACACAGGATTGATATTCAGCCAATAATTCAAAGGACTTCTGTGTCGACTTCTGAGGTTCTCAGTGTGACTAACTCCCTCCTCTGAAATACTCTGTCTTGCAAATTTTGGCAAATTTACCCTTTTCAATCTCTGTCTCCTCAATTCAGTGAGATTATTAGGCTCTCCTTGGGTTTGTATTCCCCAGCTGAAGTCTGGACATGTTTTTTGTATTTTTTTTTTTTTTCAGAATACCTGGTGATAATAGAGTTCAACTTGTTTTTTCCCTCTTTTGTGAACGATCCCAGTCCTGTGCTATGTCTAGAAGAAATTGCTTCTAAGATATAATACAGTTTTCTAATTACTGACAACAAGAGGCTAGTCTGCACTTTTCCCACCTCCTGTCCAGAAGCAGAAGTCCTCAGTCACTCCATCCCACACTAGTGTTTGAGGATTACTTTTCACCATCAGAATTGTGTGGCTGGCCCTGACTGTTGTGGCTCAGTGGACTGAAACAAAGGGTCGTCAGTTCAATTCCCAGTCAGGGCACATGCCTGGGTTGTAGGCCAGGTCCCCAGTAGGGGGCGTGCAAGAGGCAACCACATAATGATGTTTTTCTCCCTTTCCTTCTCCCTCCCCTCTCTCTAAAACTAACTAAAGAAATAATAATAATAAAAGGAATTGTTCAGTGGCTTTCCTGAGAATCCTTAGAATTACTTATTCTTGGTTTGAAAGGAACAAATTCACCTGAAAATTATAGAAATTCTATAAGAAAGAAAAAGTCAACCCAAGGAGACGAAAGGAAATGAATTCAACAATATTCACAGAGCACCTTCAATTTGCAAGGCGCTGTTCCAGTTGTTGGGGTATAACCATAAACAAAGAGGTTTTTAAAAAATCTCTGCTTGTACCGAATGCACTATGGAGGAGATGAAGAGGCCACAAGCATCACAAATAAGTGAAGTCTTAAAATCTTTAACCCATCAGGTAGCAAGCGCAACATGAATCACAGAGAATGAATCCTCCCAGCACACGGCCACTGTCCCTTCATAAACCGTAACGATGGTGGCCATCTGCTTAGAGGTAGAACAGCCAACTCTATTGCCACAAATGGAGACCTCGCCTAGGGCTGCCCCCTCGTGCCCCGTTCATCTCTGTGCTTTGGAAACACACCACAAAACCACCTTCATGGGAATGTTTTGCTACCTTGTTTCTGTTCAGCTTCCCCAGCAGGAGTGGGCGCTCCGTGAGGGCAGGCATGCCTGGCTGTGCTCACAGTTCTGTCCCCGAGCACCGCACGCAGACGTGGCCACCGGGAGGTGCTCAGTAAGTATGTGTTCGCTCTCAGCACGTGTGGAAGACACTGGTGGTCCAGTGATGCTGCCTGGATTATGCCTTACGTCACACTCTTGCTTTTGCCTTTACAATTCCTAGCCAACTTCTCCTTGAACGTCACCCATTGTGATTCCACTTTCCTTCTTTCTTTTCTTTTTTTTTTTGCAGCGGTGCAGTCACTGCACACCCTAAATGACCAGATATCCCACTTTATTGTCACCAAGTCCAAAGCACTGGAGGAGGACAAAGACCCCTTTGTGCCCGCTGAGAAGGAGACCCTGAAGAGCTCCATGACCTTGATGAGGCACCTCCTCATGGACGCCCAGGTACGGAGACCACCGACGGCACCCAGAGCCGGTCGCCGGGGTCCTTGTTGGTGGTTTCGTGGCGTAAGTGATGCAGAAACATTTAACTACCGCCCTTATTTAAAACTGCCATCGTGAGAAACAGACATTCTGTTTTGAGTATATTGAATGCTGGATTTGTGATAGGGTATTATTTGGGATTTAGTATTAAAATAGCTTGTTTTGAAGTCAAAGTAATAGGGCTTAAAAAATAATGTATGTGTTGTCTCTGAGAATTTCACAGATCTCCCATTAGCCTTAGGAAAAGTGAAAACCCATTTACATACAAACTTGGCAGGCATCAGAGCTGGCAAAGGCTTTAGAGTAGAGCGGTACTTATCCCCGACAGCACCGCTCAGTAACTAATGGATATTTTGGTGCATGTGATGCACCACCAGAAAGTCCATCAGCACTGGGTTGGGTTTTTGGTTTTCTTTGCTTCGTTTAATGCTAAGAATAAATTAATTGCAGAAGGTATTTAGCTCCTTGCATGCTGTCATCGAAGTGTTATTCTTCAAGGTTTCTCCTTGTGCACTCTTTTATTGAAATATTTTAAAAGTAATGTATTTACTCCATCTGGTTTTGTTGGTGGGTCTCTCCAGATATGCTGATAGGCAAACACCAGGTGTTGAAAGCGAATTGCTAGTTTCCTGTGAGTGAAGCCAAGCCGAGCTAGATTTTATTGCCATTCCTGCCTCTTCAGTACCTAGGAATGTTTCAGGAAATGTTCTTCGGGTTTGTTGCTTTTTGTGTCCGTTTTCCCTGGAGCATTCTCCCCAAGCTGCGTTTCTGTTCAGTAACAGCGAGGTCGGAATGGTTGGTGATTTCCTGCGTTCCGCTCTGAATTCGATTGTGCACTGTGGTTTCTTTGCTTCTGTTTCTATCGTGGTGGCGTTTTATGTTTTATTTCTTGAGTCAATTCTGAAGCCTGGATCTTGTACCAGTAAGACTTTAAATGGCAAAGCGTTTGTCCTCTCCTCACCTGTGCGTGTCTGCAGCCTCCCCATGGAATATCGGAGCCCTTATGTTGAGATGCCTGAATTATGCAAAGCCTTTCATTTTATTCATCCTCTCCCTTCCCCCCTCTGTCATGAACAGCCCATTCAGCCTCTCCTTCCTCCCCAAGCCTGACTGGGGGAAAACGGAAAGATTCTGAAGCTCCTACAGCCGGTTTTAAACCTCAGAAGAAAGGGAAATTTAGAACAATTTGCTAAATAAAAGAGCAAATTGTCCTTGAAAGGATTAGCTTTCCTCCATGCCGGGATCAGTCCTAGAGCTAACACCCCAACCAAGGAAACTATCTAAATAAATCCCCAAAGATACCCTATGAACTCCAGTTTTGCAAAATCTAAGGGAATGAAATCACCCACGCTTTCCCTCTTCTTCACATGGGAACAAGTGCCTGGAACCGGGTCGCAAAAGTGTTTAACATTGCTTAAGGAAATATTTGCTCCCTGTAAATGTTGAATTCATTTGACAACTTCTACCCAAACTTTTTCCTTTTAAAAAAAAAAAAATCTAATGGGTCTAAAATATTCAGTGTAATGTGATTACTGAGTAGGGACTTTTCATTATCACCTTCTCTCTGATCCCAAATCCATGCCCGCTAGAATTTTCTCACTGGAAACAGCACAGCAGGCTATGGCGGGCGCCCCTAAGTCACACTCCCTGAAGGGAAGGTGGGTTGGAGCTTCTTCTGGAGGGAAGAAAAGAAATCCCAGGAGGAAAGCAGTGTGGCGTCCAGGGAATGTTCTTTTCACCTCCTGTCGTTGGAAGATTCCTTCCTCTTGTCTCTCAGACTCATCCAGGATGAGGCAGGCTGTGATTAGTGTAATCTAAAAATACCACGCTCATTTCTTTTCTTCCAAAACCACTAACTTTTTGCAACATTATTTGTGGTTATGTGTGTAGGCCCTGGCTGGCCAGTTAGAATCACATTACCGAATGCCCCCAGGCCCAGAGCCCCTCGGAGATAAACTCTCTGTGCAATGAGTCATTGCCAAGGTTATAAAACGCTAAGGAACCCCAGCATGTTGGGGACGGCCAGGGGTGATATGTGGTTTTCAGTTTTGAAGTAGACATTTCAAGATAGATTCATTTTAATGAGAATCTTTATTGAGCATTTTTGGCAATTCAATTATTTCCCATTCATTTTTGACATTACCTCTTACCTCCATTCCAAAGACGAATGCCTGTACTTACTTCATGTTCTAAGCTCATCAATAATGGGAGGGCAGCATAATGTAAATATAACTGCTATGTAGCTCCTTCCTTTCGGACTGCATTTTGTAATATTAATAGATATCCAACAGGCTTGCCTGTTGCAGAGGGTGCGCTTTTCAAGGGTAGTGACCACAGGGGGCTCTGTTTTGCACTGAGAGGACTCTCGACAGTGTGGGAGTGTGATGAAATACTCTGACGTCAGCTTACAAGTTGAACGAAGTCCGACAAAAGGTGTTCCAGGAAACCTGGGTGCTGCTTCCAGAGTGACTGCTTAAGAGCCATAATTGATTCAAGTCACATCTGTCTTGGAAGCAATAAATCCTGCCTAGGAGAATGTCAGAGGCAAAAAGCATTGCTGGGCTATGAAATTCTACTCTGAGGATTATAAAACAGTGTGCACAGAGCAGACACATCTCCCAGGTATGACAGGGGTGCTGGAGATGATTGGCAGGTCCACCTGTCCGCCCCAGAGAGTGGAATTGAGGAGAACATTGCATGCAGGTGGCCAGAGGCCAGCAATTTTTTATTCTCTCCCTAAATGCTTCTGTGAGGGGGTGTCTAAGGGCGGAGAACGCCTCTATTTGCATTCTAGTCCCTTTGTCATTCACAGGTGCCCCAAGTCAATGAAGTGTCCCATTCAGATCTGAAACCCAAGCTGGTAGCCTTATTGCCGAGAGCTCTGGGTAAACCCCAACTGCCAACTTAGCCTCATGAGCGATTAGATTCATAACACCGAAGAGGCAATTCTTTCTGGTAGAGATTAATTCTTTTCCTGGTACTGTGTGCCTCTGCATGCTAAGAGGGGTTGATTACAGCAAATTAAATCTCCTATTGGCAGTTTTCTCCTTCTTCCCCCCAAAGGCCTTAGATCATTACTTATTAAAGGCTGAACAAATGCCTGGGAAAACAGTCAGACCACTTTGTCGGCATTTAGATTCTCCCCTCTGAGGCTGGCTTCCAACTGAAAGGCAGAGACGTTCATGCCACACTCTGGGTGGGGGTGGGGGGCGGGTTCTTCTGCTGGCTGGCCATGGAGCATGAGTGGCCGTGAAAGGGCTTGTGTTCCCCTGCCCTCAGGGCTTCCCAGGCCTGGCAGTGCAGGAGGCTGTGGCTTGTGTGGCATCCAAGGGGAAGCTTGGTTTAATTGAGCCGAGCTACGAGCTACGGGTGCTCCTTCCCAGGGGTCCATCTCTAGGAACAAAGTATCAAACCTTTAAAAACACACACACACACACACACACACACACACACAAACTGCACACCCTTCACTGCTAAGCAGCCTTGTGCTTACAACCTGGTGAAGCCAAAAGTTGGGCGAGAGAGACACGAAAGCTGCTTTACCTTTTGCACTGTCCCCCCACCCTCACTCATTCTCTTCCTTTTACTCTTGCTGTCCTCTTCCTCCTTCCATCCCACTCCCCACCCCCGCATGTCCCCTCCTTCCCTCCTGTCCTCTCTTCTCCTCTCCATTGACTTGCAACTCCTCCTGCCTTGGCCTCATCTTCTTCCCCTCTGCAAAGTAAATCTCAGCTGCGATGTGGGATGAGACTCGAGGTGCGATTGGGCAGGAGGCACCCCTGGTGTTCAGCAGGCAGGCAGGGCCCTGCCAGGGTCATAGACACAATACGATTTGGGTGGCTTCCTCTTCTTTCATCAAATGTTCTAAAAAAAACCCTCCTCTGGCTGATGATGCTCTGAGTAATTTCTGGCAAAACAAAAACAAAAACAAAACCAGACTGACAGCACATGAATAGATTGGATGCTCTCGCTCCCGAGACTGGCCTCGGATGGGGAGGCATGGTTTGGAGCCGGGCATCTGCCAGAGGAAGCCCTGGCCCAGGGTCCTGGCAAGCAGGAGGGTCAGCTCTGCACAGCAGGTGCCAGCTTGTGCTGGAAAGGGGGACCTTGGGAATCAGGAAATTCACGTACTCTTTGCAGAGGTGTGCTTCAAGATGATGTCTCCCATCACTAGCATGTTTCATCCTTTCCAAAGCCAGCCATTACTCAGGGGATGGGCGTGTGCCTATTGCCAGTGCAGGTACCTGGTGCTTTGTAGCTGCTGTCGGCTTAATGGTCACGGTCACAGGACTGACCCTGCGGAAAGCCCTAGAGAACTCCTTGCGCTCCCCTTGCCCACTGAGGCACCAACAGGACGCTTGACATCTGAAGGTCACAGGCACTGGCAGTGGCCACGAAGAGGGGGGCTCCAAGCAGAGGGAGAGTTTCCTTATTCTCTTTTGAAATGTGACGCGTGGCTGGAGCCAGGACTGGCACCGTCTCCCTCTGTTGTGGCAAGCAGGGAAGAGACTCTGAAATTAAACCAGAGCAAAGAGGCAACGTTTTCATCCCAGGAAAATTACTCTGCAATATTTTTAAGTCCACTCATACCATTAGGTTTCCACCCCTTAAAGGTTGTAGGAGAAAGAAAGAAATGGACACTGAAGAATGTAGTTCATTTAATTCCAAAGCTACCACGGTAAGCCAGTCGGTCCAAGGGGTCTCAGCCCACGCCCTCCAGAAATCTGTGTGCACGTGTGCAAAGGCTTAGTTTTCATTCTCAGGTGCAAAACTCTAAAATCAGTGGGTCTGACGCTTGCAGTTCCTTCCATAAGGCCCACTTTCCATTCTGCCGTGGTGATTTTGATCTTTTCCAGTTTAAAGGATAAATAAATAAAATTCCACCTGCAGGTATCGCCAGGCTGAGGTGCAAGCCCATCAGAGGCAGAGCTCCTGCGATCACTCCCTGCGTGGAGGAGGAAAGTGCAGTGCTGTGCAGTGCTGCCCCCCGTCAGGCTCGTGTCCGGGCATGTTTTTGTTAAAGTCAGCAGAGAAAAAGAGACTCTTCCGAGACCTCTGCCCCATTGTAAAATCCGTAAGGCAGAATTTTAGGGGAAAATCTGAGATATTCAAAGCTGCTTTCAGTGTTTCCTGTGCAAAGATCCAGATGGAACGCGCTCCTGCCTGCTGCCGTCTTCTGGAAAACGGGAGCACGTCTAGAGATGGGTGCGTTTGAATGAGCCGGTGTCTGCCAACCCGCTCCTTCCGGATGCAGCCTTCCGGGTGTGTACAGTGCCCGAGAGCGTTCAGGGAATTTATTTTCACATCGTAGAACCGTTATGTTACATTTTTAGATGTAATGGTTATTTTAATGATTCACACTTCAAGTGGTAACTAAACAGAATTTGAGTTATTCTAATAGTCTGTGGTTCAAGTTGCGGTGACAGGGATGTGATATAGCACCAAAGTCAAGGAAGGGAGGTTAGGGGTGAGGGAGGGCTGAGAGGGGGTCAGCAATGGAGCCCAGCTCGGGTGGACCCAACAGAGGCGCCATGTGATGGAAGCAAATACGGAGGCCCTTGGGAAAAGCCGAAGAACCGTATCTCAGACAAGACAGGAAAGGGGGCAGCTGTGGAGATGGAGGGAGTTGAGAACTGAAGAGCAGTTTTTCCAGGGCGCTGTGATCAGGACAGATGGGCTCCACACATTTTCTCCCTTTGTGTCACTTTGATCAAGGTGCCAGCTCTTGCAAGAGTCTGACGGGTCTGTCTTAGGTCCTTGGGCCCTCCACGACCTTGGCCATGGGAGGGTGTGTGCACTGATGGATGGTCCCACCAAGCCCACAGGCAATGTGGGCAGAAGCATGGTTACCACAGGAAGGGAGCGTGGATGCTGGCCAGAGCGAGGCAGTGATAAATCTACTGAGCATTCCACACACTTGAACTTGGTGCTTGAGTCCCAGAACAGAGCTTGGCACTGCACGAAGCTCCAGGTCGCTGCCCTAGGGGGACTCGGGATACAGGGGGGCAGATAACTGGTCATCACGGTGTCCTATGGTAACTACTGACGAAGCCACATCGGGGACTATGGAAGCTGAGAGAAGGACCCCGCTGATATTTGCAGATCCCTCTACTGTTTACAGAGCACGCTGCCCGCATTTTCTCATCTTTTTCTGTCAGCCATGAGAGGTATAAGAGGTTGGGTATTATCACCTCTCTTGAAAACTGGCTATTAAGCAGCACTAAAATAGCCTTCTTTATATTGTTCCTCCAGCCCATCACAGAGCAAGCACAATTGATTTCCTCCTTGTACTCGGTGACTCCTGAGTATTTGCTTCCCGAAGGTGTTAGTGAGTACAGGGAGCGGGAGGGTGTCATTTGGGGGGTGGGGGGAGAGATTAAAACCTAGCTTCAGACATACGACTGCGCTCATAATGCAAAATACTTTTTAAAATTTTTAATTAATATACAACACATTTCTAAAGCTAAGCTTTACCCTCTCAGATTCCTAGAAGGCTTAGGGATCCCAGAACATGGTTTTCAAACATCGTTAAATAGAACATGAAAGGTATGACATGTCCCCTCGGACTATTCTAGTCTTCTTGTGGTGTCCTGTTTCCACACTGTCCAGTCTGTGGTTCCCCAAATAGCACCCAGCCCCACTGTCTCCCTTCGGTGAGTGTCTTCCAGCTGAAAGAGGAGGAGAGCAGTTTTGCTCCGACCCTCAGGGCATTTGGCGATGCCTGGAGATGTTTTTGACTGTGGGTTGGCGGGGAGGGGAGGTGGTGTCCCCGGCACGTGGTGGGTGGAGGCTGGGTGTGTTGCTGCACTTCCTAGGGTGCTCTGGGTAGCCCCTCAAAGCACGTGTCCACTGCAGCATCAGTAGTGTCAGGGTTTCGAGCCCTGCACTGAGGCCCAAGGCTGACTTTTCCACTGATTGTGGAGCTCTTCTAGCCTCGGAATCGTTTCCTCCGGAGCCCTTCAATGGATCACAGTTCATCCTGCAGGAAGACCTTAGTTCCCTGCTCGCTATTTTTCCTGCTCACTTATTGAGCCTCTACAGCAAGGCTCAGCGCTGTGCCAGACCGTGGGCAACACCAGTGGGAGTCAAAGAAGGGGTCCTGGCCCTCAAGGATGTTATATTTTAGGAGGGGCAAGCGACTGTAAACATGTAAGTGACAAATAATGAGGCATTTCCATACCCGCCTTAAAGATCTAGGTAAGGGTTCAATGCTTTTTCTTTGCGACATTTAAGCAGAGGTCTGAAGAGGGAGTAAGAGCAAGAGCAAGAGCGAGAATGTGACTTCCAGTCACGCTTCACTGCTCGTGTTTCTACTCTAATTTGCGGTGTGTATTTAGTGCGGCTCCGGGAGGTAACTGGGGATAGATCCCCTGGGACGCTGAAAAGATCTAGGCAAATTATGCATTCTGGAAATTGACACTTCATTTAGGGAAAGTAAAAATTCCTACTGGCCCCTGAAGAGCAGGGAATCTTTTATCCTTTGCCTGTGGTTTGAACACAGAGGAACCAGGGCCTCTGTCTCTTCTTGCTCGAGGCTGTAGATATAGACACACGCGTGCACGCGTGCGCGTGCACACACACACACACACACACACACACACGAAGGCTAGTGGAAGAGATGTGAGTTAGATGGATGAGGGAGAGCAGGGGCACAGAGACCTGTTTTGGACAAGGAAAGGAAGACGTGAGGCGGCAGCTCCTTCACCGAGTCCTGCCGTGTAGAACCTGGCCCACAGTCAGTTCTCAACTGTGCACATGTAGGTTGGTGTTGTACCCTCACGGATTGTCCATGAGCAAAGCATTTTTTCTCTGGCGGCCTGTGCCCAGGAACTATAAACCAATGTTAGTCTGAACGAGACATAATTAGAAAGGTAATTTTATTGTCAATATTTTTTTCTCCATAGTAGAATTCAATATCAGAGTTCTAGTGCCGATAACCTGTGTGTTTGCTTGTTGGTTTGTTTTTGATGCTGTGACTCCTATCCATTAGTCACATAACAGAGAGCCGAATGTATGCCATGTAATTATTACCTAAAATGACTTATGCTTAGAACAGTGATTTTTACACAGGGCCCTGGGGGCCTGCTCTTCACACGGAGCTCTCTCAGTCCCTCAGAGCAGCCGGGGAAATTGAGACACGGCGTTGCTAATGCCATCACTCAAATCTGACCTAGAGTAGAGCCGGCAGATCTCCTACTCAAATGCCAACTCAGGCCGATCTTCCAGGCTCCTCCCCTCCCTGGCCTCTGAGTAAATCACAGCGAAAAGCGGTTCAATAATGAGACAGTAAGTCGGCTGTTCCGAGTGCCCATGTGCTCCTGTGGACGTGAGACAAACGCAGTGTCCCTGGCCAGCTGAGCAGTCCAAACAGTTGACTTCAGGATGGGTCTTCTGGTCTTGGGCTACGGATAGGAACCTCTCTTTTTCTCCTCCTAAAGTATACAACAAAAAGAAGAGTTTTTTTTTTTTATAGAATTACTAATGAGAACCACGGCCTGGACCTGTGCCAGTGAACCACTGCTGTGTAACAAACTGAGTGGTTGGAAACAACTACTCTTCATTCATTTCCGTAAGTCAGTGGATCGCCTGGGCACTCCCACCAGGGTCGCAGGCGTGGCTGATCTTGACTGGCCTCACGCATTGATCTGGGGTCACCGGGGCCCCGCTGGACTAAGATGGCCTCGGGGGGCATGATTCAGCTCTCTTCTCGGTGCTCTTCCTATCCCTGAATCCAGCAGGGTGCTCCTGGGAACTTTTCATAGTGGCGACAGGGTCCATAAAGAGAAGAAACAGAGGAATCACTTTTACAGCCTGTGTTTGCATCGAGTTTGCTGCTGTCCTGTAGGCCAGAGCGAGGCAGACGACCCAGCGCAGTTGGAGTGGGAAGCAACCACCGAAGGAGGTATAAAACATGAGCGCCATCCGTGCGGTAAATGTGCCACAAAACCCAGCCAGTGAGCAGAACACTTCTTAGCGTAACTCTTGGCGACTTTTGATCTGTTGGAAAGGGCAGTTTGAAGTGTCCTAATGAGTGAGCTTCGTGCACATTCTCCTTTGGAAAGACCACTCCAGTCCGTTTATCTAGAGGGACATGAATTGTGCTCTTTTGCCTGCCCTTGCACACACATGGAGAACACACTGTGTGTGAACAGCTGTCAGAGCCATTTGAAGGGGACTCTCTGTCAAGGCGGGACAGGATGGTTCAAATGGGCCCATGACCGAGTGTGAGAAGTGTGGGCTTGCACCAGCTCCAGAGACAGGACGGGTCAGTACAAGATCACAGCTCCAGCTGGTCCTCCAAGCCAGGTGCCTGGTTAAGTTGTTCAGCAAACAATTCCGGACCTTCTCCCCCCACCACCACATGAAAGCACAGTGGTGATCTCTGCAGGGAGATGTGACAACTAAAAATGGTGGAGTGTCACTGAGCGCTCACTGTGTGCCAAGTGTCCCACTAAGGACTTCTCCCTCCCTCCACAGCTCATTTGTGAGTTATGTGTGATCAACCCTCTCTTATGGGGCCCAGAAAGGGAACTTATTTAAGGTCACGTGGCTAGTCAGTAACTGCACTCATTTAATTGCAAAGAATGGCTGTCATTCTTTACTTTCTCCCTTTGCAATACCCCTCTGTAGCCTTTCTCATTAAGAGCTAGAGTCTATTTCCTCACGCCTTGAATCTGAGCTGGCTGGTGATTTGCTTTGGCGAACAGAATGTGGTGAATCAGTGTTTCAGTCCAGAGCCTAGGCCTCAAGAGGCCTTGAGTGATTCTTTTCTTTCTAGGAACCTCGCCTCTGCTGCGAGAACAAGTCTGGGCTAGACAGCTGGCAGAGGTGAGACTACGTGGAGCAGAGATGAGTCCCCTGCTGAACCCACTGTAGACCAGGCAGCCCCCAGCTGATGCAGCAGAGTGCCCCTGCAGGACCAAGCCCAGCTAATGCCCGCTGCCTCAACCCAGAGCAGCAGAGCCACCAGTCCTTCTTTAGGCTTGTTAGAAGTAATAAATGGCTTGGTTTAAGCCATTTGTTTCAAGGTAGTTTGTTACACAGCAAGAGCTAACTGATACACTAGCACAGCCAGTGTCTGAAGTCAGGTCTGACTGACAACCAAGCCCTGTAATTGGAAGAGAGCCTGGGCAATGTGGCCTAGCCATGGTCTCAGGAGAAAGAGAAAAGTAGCTGGTGAGTCTTTAGCCAGTTTCTGCCACGCGCGCCTTTTGGTTTCACACTGTCCAGCTTGAAATCGCAATAATGGTGGGGGACCATCCATGCATCTAAGCAAAGGGATGACGTGGTTATATTTAGGTGTTTGAGAGATCACTGCGGAGGGAGCATGAAGGATGGGTGACTGGCCAGAGACCGAAGACAGGATGCAGTTTTTCTTGGCAACAGATGGTAAGGTGAGACACTGTGGTATGGGGCAGGAAGATCAGGGAAGAAGGGGCACATTCAGGGGATGCTGAAGAAGTAGAACTGCCACTAATTGAAATTTGGGGGTGAAGGAGAGAGACAAGTCTTGGATGAGTCTCAGATCTTGGTCTGGGTACCCGGGAACATGATAGCATCGGATGAAGGAAACAGAGGGATAGCAGATGTGAAGGGGGAATTGTGAGTTCGGTTTGGACTCTCTGAAGACTGAGCGACCTGTGGGACATCTAGGCGGGGTGGTCTGCGACGCAGCACACTCTGTCTGTCTTCGGCTTCAGAGAGAGCTGTGGCTGAGGAGGTGGGTCTGTCATCCGCGTATTTACCGACCTGTGGGAGTCACGCTGTGTCTGTCGCAGTCACCAGCAGCAGACAACAGAATCCACTCTAATTTAAGTAGAAAGGCCTTTAAATTTATTTCTTAAGGGATTCTGATAGCTCACAGAATCATCTTAAAGACTAGGTTTGGAGGCCACAGAGCCAGGAATAACAGTAGCCAGGAGAAACCAGCCTACTGCCCTGCAAGACTGTTAATGGCATGTGAACAGCTGCTGGGTCTCACCACACAACACCCCTGACACTGAGGACAGGACCCCGGGATCCGCTCCAGAGCCGTCCTGAAGAACCAGGTGCTTCTGCCTCCAGCTCGCAAGCAGAGCCAAGCCCCTTCCTCTCGGTGGTGGCTACACCCTCGTCCACTAGCACCTCATTCAGAACCTTAGCCACAGAGGATTTTGGGAAATGTAGTTTTAGCTTTCCATTTTCTGTAGTTCAGGGAAGTGGACTAGGGATTGTTGGAATGAATGGGTGTGAGTGAGCCAGTGCATGGTGCCCCCAACCTGAGCATCAGGGACATTACGCAGGGAAGTTGTACAGTGAGGATCAGAGGGAGACGTGCTCTGTGGAGGAGCCCACCAAGTCCCCTTCTCACTTCGGCTGGATTGACATGGGTTTCTGTCACTCACAACCTGAGCAGCCTTGACGCACAGGGCTTCTAGACTTTATGGAAATACTGTCCTTACTGCCCAGGGTCATCCTGTCATTGTGCCACATGTTCCCTTACATGGCTGGTCACAGGACCAAGAGAGAGCCCTCCCTGAGCAGAGGCGTCTGGACACTCGTAATTAAAGTCTAGGAATCTTCCTGCCTACACACTTACACACCTATGCAGCCTTACACACTCACTTGTGCACGTGCACAGTCACACACAGGGTGTGAAATCAAAGAAGATCATTGTAAAGTGACAGTTGTTTTAAATCAGTAACTGATGCAGATCCCGGCTCCTGGGGTTCAAGGCATTATGGATGAGATGAGACTACCGAGTCCTGTGAAGGAAAAGGGACAGCGCAGCTTCTCTCTCAAGGGAACAGTGCCTTGACCCTTGCCTTGACAGGATTTTATTGGGTTCAGTTTGCACAGGAATATAGGGTTTATACATAAAGCTCATCAATCATTGTCAAGTAGAAATGATTAAACAATTCATTCAAAGAATGTTATCTCTGAGGGCTTATTCTGAGTCAAGGTCAGATAGTTAAAGGGTCATAAAACTTTGGAGAACAAACTCACTTCCTGCTTGGACCCTTATCATATAAATTGAGGGTATTAGCAAAGTAGGTTCCATAGGATTTTATGCATTTTTTCTTAGGCTGGATTGCCCTAGGGAACCCGCCCTTTCCAGCACAGGGCTACACCTACCTCCGGCATTGTTTCAGGCTTAAGGCATTGTTTCAGGCTTAAGTCAGGCAGGGGAAGTGAGGAAGCCAAGAGATTAGGAGACTTCTTGCAGACAGAATGAGGACTCAGGCTATGTCAAAGCTGAGGGGCAAGGGTCCATCACCCCCTTTTTCTATAGCCCCCAAGTCCTTCCCTGAGGGCCCCCTTGCAACCATGCCTGTCTTAGGTCATCCCTCTTTTGAGGAATCTTACCCATCATTGGCTAACCAATCATCCTCCCAGGGCCAAGCAGGGTGAAGAGAAAGGGGAGCAGAGGTGGTGCCCCTACAAGGAAGATAAGCTTTGTCTCCTAAGTGGCTTATGGTCCCAAAGTCCTTAGCCTTAGGGACAAGGACTCAGCCTTAGCCACAAGGGGTTACAGCTTCTGAAACCAGGCAGGGCGGTTCTCAACAAGTAACCTATTGTACTAAGGTTACTGACATATGTAATATTGTAATATGTAATTACTGATATATGTAACTGATACATTACATATATCAGGAACCTTAATATACATGCAGAGGGGACACAAGGGGAACAAAAATTTTTAAAAAACCACAACTTTTATTCTGGACGCACAAGCTATACACTGGCCTTCATTATGATGTGTATTACATCTGAGTCTCTGTGAAAGGTTTTCAGTGTATTTTTAAATGAATTTGGATCAATGTTTGCAGGACCTTTGAATTACCTCCACAAAACCCCACAGTGACACAGAGCATAACCTGGAAAGGGTGTGAAAAGGGACTGACTCCTTTGTGGTGGGTTGAATTGTGTCCGCCATAAAAGAAATGCATGGCCAAGTCCTAACTTCCAGAACCTCAGGATGTGCCCTTATGAGGACATCAGAGCTTCATAGAGGTAATCAAGTTAAAGTGAGGTCACTAGAGTGGGCTCCTAGCTGATCTGACTGGTGTCCTTATAAAAAGGGGAAGTTTGGAGACAGAGACAGACACACAGAGGGGAGACAACAGGAAGACCCAGAAGGAGAAAGCCAGAGGAAGACGGCGATTGTAGTGACGCATCCGGAAGCCAAAGGGATGCCTGGGGCTCCCCAGAGCCAGAAGGGCACAGACCAGGTTCTCCCTCGGAGCCTGCAGAAGGTACCAAACCCAATGCCACCTCAGTTGGGACTTCTAACCCCCAGAACTGTGAGCCTCAAATTGCGATTGCTTCCAGCCGCCTGGCTTGTGGTGTTCTGTCACAGCAGCCACGAGAAACCAATATACCGTTGCAGAGGCAGTCACAAATTGAGAAAGAAACAAGACATTTTTATACCAGGCACACTGTGCTTTAGTAGGAGTATATTTCTTTCTCTATTTAATACAATAAAAGTGATTGCCGTTGAAGGCCTGTGTGTGTGTGTGTTGCTCTCCAAAGAACAACAACAGCCTTAGACGCTGGACCTAGAGGTCTGTATTTCATCCAAGACTGGTGAAGGGTCCTGTAAGGGCCTGGGTGGCGTAGCAGGTGGCTGTGTTTTATCAGCAGTTGCTGTAGGTGGTATCACTGCTGTTTATGCCACGGATGCTGGCACGGCACATAGTTTGTTGATTCCCCATTGTTGGTTTCTCTGTGTGATGGGAAGTTGTCACCTGGCTTATTTCTTCCTTTTCATCATCCCTACTGCCTCTGCTCTGTCACCCTTCCAACTCCAAATCAAAGGGACGCGTGTCTTCTCTCATCCGGGAAGTATTCTGGATGCATATTTTTAGAATGGAGGAGAATTTGACACTTCATATCATCATTAGGGCTTCTAAATGGGTTTCAGCTGAAACTTGGGAACCTAGTAGGACTGCGGGGGGCAAATGAACAAGTGAAATGGAGATTTAGCAAAGTTCACTGGCCGCTGCTGCCCGCCTTGGACAGAGTCATGCTGCTCCCCCAAGAGGGACAAGCTGGGTCTCTCCCAGCTTCCGGCATCTGGCTCAGTGTGGCAAAGCTCATTGTCATCCCTCCTCCGCCATCTCTGGCTTTGGTGGGATTGCGGAGCCGATTAAAGGTCGCTTCCCTGACTGCTACTCCTCCTTCCCCATCAGGCTCTGTCTCCCTGGCCCACGTCCCTCAGAGCCAAGTGCCTCCCTCGATCAGGCTTAACCCTTCCACACTCACTGCTTTCTGTGCTCCCAGGCCCCTCCCCCCCAGGCCTCGGGAAGGCTGCTGGTGCATTATCCTGCTTGCATTTGGAAAGAGGGATGGCTGGGGAAAAGTGCTAGTCTTTGCACAGGGGTTTATTTGGTGCTCTGTGCCCGACCTCGAGGCTGTCCCTTGTCCCTCGTTCAGCAGAGACTGCAGGGGAGAGAAGCCCGGAGTGCTGGGAGGAGTGTCGCTGCGGGAAGGGGAAAGGATGCTGACCAGTACTGCCACCAGAGGGGTGCATTTAAGTCTGGCGAGGACAGATTCGGGGCTGAGGAGTCTCAGCCGCGTAAGCGATCACGCACTCGGTCTAGCTCAGGACGGCCATATTCCTCTTGTGCCGGCCTCTCTCTGGGTTTTGTTGGCGCCTTTGAGTGTAGTTTTTATTTCAATCAAACCAAATTAAGCTGTTGGCACCATCGGTTGGGAAATGCATTTTGGCCAAAGGGGTCAACCTATTGGGAAAGAACTAATTATTTCTTATAGAAATTTTCTACAAAAACAATTTCTTATAAGGGAAAAAAGGAATTTTCTTCTGTAGTACATCTGAATTTCTTCCCATTAATGAAATGCTCCTAGTACATTGATAAGCCTGGTTTTTTAAATTCATCATTGTGGACAGTTTTCTTCTTCCACAGCCAAGTGATTGGTCTCATTTAGTGTCACCTGTCCTTCTCCCTTCTCCTGCCTGGGCTTCTGGGGACCTCGCACACTTCGTTTTATCCTGTGCTGCCAACAGCCCCTTGTCTATGCCCACATGTTCCTTAAGGCTCAGTCCCAGAGGCCCCGAGCCAAGATGGTGGGGGGGCACTGGTCTGCCCAGAGTGGGCCATCCAAGCAAAACTAGAGAATTATCTGTTAGGAATTTCAATTACAAAAATGCCTCACAATTAAAAAAATCACCAAACAGTTAAAAACCAACAAGATGAGACAAATTATAGAATCAGAGACTCGATAAATGGAAAAACTTCCATCTGAGAAAATGGTGAATAGAGAAATTGGAGCAGGATGTTACAACAAGTATAATTAATGTCCTCAGAGAGATAACACAGAATATTACATCCAAGAAACCGGAGCAGAGATCCGTCATTATCTACTCATCGGTGCCACCAGTGTTCGGTGTGTTCCTGCCACTCTACGTGAGGCACAGCTCACGCCCCGTGGGGTCAGCAGTAAACAAAGCTAGGTCCCAGTCCTCCTGGAGCTTAAAGTCTAGTTAGGGGGGACACAAAATAACTCCTGAAACAAGGAAATACCTAATATGTCAGGAGGTAAGTGCTGCAGGGAGAAATAAGGCAGAGTTGGAGGTTTAAGAGTTGCGGGAACGGAGAGTGGATGCGTCCATATAGGATGGTGAGAAAAGGGCTCAGGGAAGTGAAGGAGTGATGAGCCACACAGGTGTAAAAGGGAAGAAAGTTCCAGACAAAAGGAGCAGCAGGTGTCAGGGCCCTGAGTCAGGAGGACGTCTACCCTCTTCAAGGAACAACCAGGAGACCCATGTGGCTGGAGTAGGGTGAGCGAGGGGGAGAACCTTAGAGAATATATCAGAATGGCTTCGAAGGGCTCTGGCTTTTTCTCCGAGCAGCAGGGGAAGCCAAGGCGGGTTTGGAGCAAAGGGACCGTGAAGACCCAAGCTCTGGTCTACACAGGTTGTCTACGTCGATGTGTGTGCTCAACCTTCACCGACAGATGGGGGCGTCAGTGAACAGCAAGGTTAGGTAGGCTCCTGGGGTCTCCCAGCCAGTAGGGGGCTGAGCCAGGATGTGAACCTGGGTGGTCTGGCTCCAGAGCCCACCCTTCTCATCAACATCCGGCAGGGCTTTGGGCTAGTGGAGCACTAACTGGGAAGGAAGGGAATGGGTTCGAGAGAGAGTAGGGAGACAGCACTGGCTGAGATGGGGCCAAGGGTGAGAAATTATTTGAGAACAATTCCTGTATTTTTGTCTTGAGCCATTTCACGTTGTTGCAAACTCGGATTGCTCCCCGCTGAGTCTGGAATAAATCCACACTCTCTCCCATGACTTGTAAATCTCTGAGTTCAAAACCGTGCCAGGACAAATGGCCAATATTCAGTTTGTCCAGGAATGAAGGGTTCCAAGGACATGAGACTTCCAATTTTATTTTATTTATGTATTTATGTATTTATGTATTTATGTATTTATGTATTTATTTATGAGGCTTGCGCCTTTAAAGCTGGGACAGTCCCATGCAAACTGGGATGAGTTGGTCTCCCTCCTGCCCCTCCCCACCACACCTTGCCCAGACATACTGGCCCTCACACAGGTGGGCGGGACTCTCCCACCCAGGCCTCGGCTGTCGTCATTCCTGTGTGTGGAGAGCTCTCTGTCTGGTGCTTTGCACAGCTGCTGCTTCCGGTTCTCTGCTCTTATCTTAAATGTCACCTCTCACAATGGCCGTCTTGGAGCCTACCACCAGAGATTCCCCTACCCCCAGAACTTATCTCAGGACCGCCGACTTTATTGATTTATCTCATCATTCCTGTGCTCGGTTATAAGCTCCTCGAGGGCTGAACCAAAGTCTGTGTTGTTCACCTGCATAAGGCAGGTGCTTGGAACGTAGTTATTAAAGGGAAATCGCCCATTTCTGCAGCTGGAGGCGTTTGAATGAGGCACCAGGAAAGAATTCCTTACTGGAAGCACCTGAAAGAGGAGCTTGCAGCTGGAAATTAAGGCGAGTGGTCACGTGTTTAGCATCCCTTCCCTCTGCTCCTGCCCTTGTCCTGCCTTTGCTCCAGGAAGGAGAGAGCTCAGAGCCCCCACGTGAGTCTTGGGCTGAGGGATAAGACAGGTGATAAGTTCTACACACCGTTTTCTACCTGGCCTCTCCCTTCCGCTCGTCCTTGTTGGAAAGAGCACAGCTGAAGTTTGGGGATGCCTCCCCAGGGACATGACTGCTCAGTGACTCACATCATGGACGAAAGTGGGCCGTGTCAGCTGTTCAACGTTTCTTTCATCGACGCCCATCCTAGGTGGCTTGTTTTTATACGATTTTAAACCTGAACTCTTGCTCGTAACAGTGAAACATTGGAAACTACATTCAAATCTAATACGATTTGATTGGGTTCATGAATTCTGACTCATCCCTTGAGTGGGAATACTCCAGAACCATTAAATACAACTAGATAGATCTGTGTTTACTGACATGTGTCCATGATAAACTGGTAAATAAAAGTAAAAAAAAATCAGAAGGAAACACACAGATATGTTCACAGATGTGATCTCAGAATAGTGAGATTATTTTCTTCTTTATTTTGTTTTGTTTTTCTTAATTTCTATAGTGAGCACGTACACATAACCAGCAAAGAAAACCTATTGCCTAGAGAAAAAAATGTATCTCATTAATATTTATTATCCTGCGGACCACCCTTAGTCTCCCACAGGTTCAGCATGAGCCTGGTTCATCTATGTATATAAACATATTGTATATATGTTTTTTGTAATAATATATTTTAGATCACACACATGGAGGTGTGGAAAACATACTATTAAAATGTGTAATATGGCACATGCTTCATGGTATAACCACGCTTATATACATAAATCTCTATGTTATATATAATTTATTATCTTTTATATATAATTCATCAGCATATACCTTGACCTTAGTTGAGTATATTACTTCACGGAATTTGCTTTCCAAAGTGAAACGCTGCACATTGTATTCAGACACTCGATTCATGTTCTCATCATGCTAGGCTCACCTGAGCTACAGCCGAACACCTACCAACAACCCCAGGCTGCTTTTTTTTTAATGAGACATTTTTTAAAGATAAAACACCCAGCTGGCTGGCTCACTCAGGGACCATGGAGCTCCTGGCGGCATCATTGGTATTCGTTAGTGACATACAAACTTTTCTTCATATACCTGTGTTCCTTTCACTCGCTAGGTGCACCCTCCCCGACCCAGTTTGTCTTGGGGGTGAGGTAGGTATTGTTGGGTTAGACAAGGAATGGTGAGCACAGTTGGCCCTTAGAAGTTAGTTTTGCATCTTGACTGATAACACATTCTTGGCTCCCAAATACCTGTAACAGGTATTTCTTTTTAATTTTTTTTTTAAAGTAAAGCTCTCACCTTTTCTCTTTCCCTTCCTTCCTCATTCCCTCTCCCTTTCTCCAACCCCCAGTCTCTGTGTCTTTCTCTCTCTAGGGGGCAGATGGCGTGCGTGCCATTTGATTTTAGCAGCTGAGGACTCTGGTGAGCTGGGCTGGCACCAAGCTCTCTAGTTTAGGGGCCTTGGAAAGACCCAGTGACTTGGACGAGAGGGCCATTTGGCATTGGGCCCTGGTTGCCCTGGAGCAGCTGGCAGAGCCTGGCAGCGTCCTGCAGGTCAGCACGCCCTCCCCTCCCAGCATCCCCACCCGGGCTGGCCTGGCTGCTTTGAAAGGGGCCCTTGTGTATGGGCTCCTGGGACAAAGCCCCAGCATACGTTCACCTCGTAGTTAATTCCCTTTCATGCTAGCTCACCCCGTCTACGAAAGCCCAGTGAGGTTCCTGGCCCTGGTTCGTTGCTCCTCTCTCCTTTCATTTAATCTTTGTCTTCTCACTAATACCAAGTGCCAGGATCTGTTCTAAGCACTTTTATTTATTTAATCTGATGAACAACCCAATGAGGTTAAGTGTTCAATTTTTCCCATGCTACGATTGGATAATAGAGGAAGAGGCAACAATACCCAGTTAGGATTAGAACCAAGACTCTGGAGCCAGGAACGGCTGCGTGGAACCTGCACGCTGTGCCCCTGGACCCTCTTCGGCTGAGTCAGACCCACAGCAGACACGGCTGCCCTCTGCGGCCTCCGGGGTGCTTCGGAACAGCCATGAGCTTTCATCATTTCCCCCTGAGGTTTGTAAGGGCAGGCATTCTAAATGTGTGACTTCCTCAGACACTGTTTCTGATCTGAGCTTGCCTGCTACAGGGGATGTGGCGGGAGCGTTTGTTCAGAAGGGAAACTTCTCTCCCATTGTTTCCAAGCTCCCAACACCCCAGACTCACGGGGACAGTGCAGGGAGGGGCTGGGGAGACCAAGATGCGGGGCCAGTCCAACTACTAACTCCTTGTATGACTTTCTGACACGTCCTTTAACCTCTGGGGCCAGTGTTCATGTCTGCAAAAATGGGGACGCCATTATTTTAGCTAGCTGCCTTAAGAGTACGGTGAAAGAGGCACCTAATATTATGAGTGGCGGGTGCTGGTGCCGGTATGGGCACACTTTCCCACCTGAAATGTGCAACGACTGCGTGAAGACAAAACGCATGGCCACAGGTAGGGAAGTATTTTACAAAGTCAGGTGCTCTGCAAAGACAGAAACACACTGCAGCACACTAAAGAAGGTGTCGAGCAGACTTCGGGAGAACGGGGTGCAGGAGGATGTATCGAGGCCTTGGATGGGGGTGGGGGGCGGTCAAGAATGGCTCAGTGACAAGTGGATAATAGAGAGCAGCCCAGCGCACGGCCAAAGTCAGCTCTGGGACCTTCCCCGTCTCAGTGCGGCCTTGGGGCCGAAAGCCCCACGCGTTACCCTGCAGTCGTCTATCTGCCTTCGCTCCTTCGTCCTTGCCTTGGGATTTTATTTGTATTAATCGCTGTCTTCCAGAATCTGTACCATTCTTCAGTCTTAGTTTGGGATATAAGAACATGTTTGGGAGTGTAGGAAATGAAGGCATTTCAGGCAGAGGGAGGAGATGGAGATTTTAATCAAATTGACGTCCCTGAACTTGAGGAAGGAACAACAGGGACTCAGAGTCCGGGGGCCTCCGGGAATAATGGCCTTCACTCAAGCTGAAATGTTGTCCCATAACCCGATAAACCTGGGTACAGTGCGGTACGCGCTGAAGTAGTTTGGGAAGCCATCATTCCACTGCGGCAGTCAATGCCACTCAGAGTGGTGTGAATTCCCCATGAAGATGACATGGCTGGGACAGTGGAGGCATGTTTTGGTGCCATCAGCTTATTGCAGTGTCCCAAATGCCTGTAGCAACAGGGGCAGCAGCGGGGCAGCTGTCACTGGGGTCAGCGTCCTGTCACAGAAGGAAATGAATGGCCCTCTCCTGAGTTACCAACCTGTGCCCCTCCCACCACGGGGGCCCCATCCATCCATTTTCTCAAGAGACTAGAACCCACATTTGGGTGTGTTGCAAACTAAACTTTTAATAGAAAGCCCAAGAAAGC